>NW_021029743.1:33569-48986 GCF_004153795.1 Camellia sinensis | reverse complement strand
TGGCCTCTAGCCACTGCCGGTGATGGGTGGGGATGGTCTACAAGCCCCACCCTGCCTCTCAAAGGCAAGATGCAAGTGTTTGGTGCAAAACCAGACACTAAACGGTCAAGTTCGGAGATCCTGAGACAAAGCGCGTGAGCCGAGGCCTCCGGGAACTCCAAACGAACACAAACATGGAAGATCACCGTGTGTTCAAACGGTGACGTCCAAGTCTTGAGGACGGTCAAAAATGGGGTGTCTACACCAACACCCCTCCTAAGCCCAGGATAAGGATCCAGGCTGCAGGACGTTTGGTCGGAATAACCAAACACTTTACTCTAGGTTGGCAGGAATAACCAACTTAGAGGTTGGCTGAAAAAACCAGCACCCCTCCTAAGCCCAGGATAAAGATCCAGGCTGCAGGACGTTTGGCAGGAATAACCAAACACTTCACCCAGGGTTGGCAGGAAAAATCAACTTTTAGCTATCTTAAGCTGAGATAAAGATCTAGGCTGAAGAGGTTGGCTGGAAAAACCAACACTTATTGTTCTTAAGTCGAGATAAGGATCTAGGCTGAAAAGGTTGGCTGAAAAAATCAACACTTATTGTTCTTCAGCCGAGATAAGGATCTAGGCTGAAGATATTGGCTGAAAAAACAAACACTTATTGTTCTTCAGCCGAGATAAGAATCTAGGCTGAAGAGGTTGGCTGGAAAAACCAACACTTATTGTTCTTTAACCGAGATAAGAATCTAGGCTGAAGAGGTTGGCTGGAAAAAACCAACACTTAGTACTCCTCACCTGAGATAAGGATCAAGGTGGAAGAATGGTTGACCGGAATACAACTTTTTGAGATCTTCAGCCAAGGTCAAAACCGAGGCTAAAGAGGTTGGCAGGTATGTCCAGATTAGATTGGAAAACTAAGACCGGGATAAAAGTATCTCGGCCAAAGAATGTTATACTTTATTCAGATTACAGTTAGAAAGTTACATGTGTGGCAGTTAACTGAAATAACAGTTAGAACAAAAGAGACTTCATTGATCATACAAAGTCAAAGTACAAAAGGGGGGACTTCAGCCCGGTTACAGTCTTTCTTTCCAAAAGGCAAAAAAGAAGAAAAGTACATAGTCAAACAAACAGGTCATCTAAATCAGCATCTAAAACCACCCGGTCTTCGCCCAGAGGTAGCTCGGTTGTGGCAACCATACTCTGGTTAAGCTCGGTTGGAAGCACAGCATCGGACACAGCTGGCAAAAGTGGGATGGAGACCTCTGGAGTTGGGGAGGTAGACTGGCGACCGGATTGAGTCTTGTCTTTTGGAGCTTCATCTTCATCCTCCTCCTCCAGAAATTGTTGAATAGCAGCAGCATACTCCACCATCGAGCTCGGTATGAAATAAGAAGGAGGGTTGAAGACCTCAGTCTCAGGGCCGTGACCGAGCTGCACCACGGCCGCCCTCCATCCACATTTGAAAAATAGGTCTTTGGCCGCCTCGCATTGCTTAATATAAGTGGCCTCCCCCTCCTTATAACCCCGGTCCTCCGTATCTTCTGCCTTCTTCTTCAGCTCGGCAATCTCGCGCTCTTTTTGCCATCGATCTTGGCCAGCTCGTGCAAGTATTTATCTTTCATCACGGCCAGGGCCTTTTGTTTATCAGCATCAGCCGAGGTAACTAGCCCGGTAAGTAGAGCCACCTCGGCCTCTAGCTCGGCCATCTTCTGAAAGTCAAAGTACAAAAGGGGGGACTTCAGCCCGGTTACAGTCTCTCTTTCCAAAAGGCAAAAAAGAAGAAAAGTACATAGTCAAACAAACAGGTCATCTAAGTCAGCATCTAAAACCACCCGGTCTTTTCCCAGAGGTAGCTCGATTGTGGCAACCATACTCTGGTTAAGCTCGGTTAGAAGCACAGCATCGGACACAGCTGACAAAAGTGGGGTGGAGACCTCTGGAGTTGGGGAGGTAGACTGGCGACCGGATTGAGTCTTGTCTTCTGGAGCTTCATCTTCATCCTCCTCCTCCAGAAATTGTTACTGAATGGTAGTAGCATACTCCGCCAGTGAGCTCGGTATCAAATATGGAGGAGGATTGAAGACCTTGGTCTCAGGCCCATGACCGAGCTGCGCCATAGCCCCCCTCCACCCGCATTTAAAGAACAGGTCCTTCGCAGCTTCACATTGCTTGATGTACAGGGCTTCGCCTTCTTTGAAACCACGGTCCTCTGCATCCTCTAGCTTTTTCTCAAGCTTTGTTATTTCGGCATTTTTTTTTCCCTTCAAGCTTGGCCAGCTCGCGCAGATATTTGTCTTTTATCACGGCTTCCTGGCCTGTTCTAGCTCGGCGATTTTTTCAGTTACCTCTACCATTGCCTGCCTTGTTGTTTTACGAAGTTCCAATACACGCTTGTGAGCGATGTGGTTCTTCTGCATGGCCTGCAAAAAAATGGAAAGAGACTTGTAGTAAAATCGGGCAGAAAGTTGTGCAAATTAGAAAGATAAGCAGAGGAGGTTACTTACCAACACCATTGACTTTGTGGCCGAGCGAATGGCCTTCAGCTCGGTGAGATGGTTGTGGTGCTCCATGTCGGCTGGAAGGCAAACACTCTTGGCCAGATTGAATGCCATTGGGTGGTCTTTTTTAGCGACCACTGAATCAGTATCCCGTATAACACGGTTTTGAAAAGTGATCTTCGGAACCCACTTGGAAGAGCTAGCTTGGTTAGAGCGCTCCGGTTGTGGGCTCGGTGGAGGGCTTGGCGGAAGGATGGTATCTTCTTCATCAACAAGGCGTGGCTCGGTTGTAGAAGTCCGAGCACGCTTGCATGGACGAGATGATAAGGGTTGATGGGATGGAAGGGCCACCACGGTCTCCTGAGTCTGGCTAGCTGGTGGTACCTCGGGCTGGTTTGTTTCGATCAGGAGGGCCCTTACAGCTTGTTTCTTGGCCATTTCTTGTTCGGCAGTTAGTGGGATGAGATTGATTTGAGGCAAGGATGGATCTAGCTCTGGCGAAGGTTCAAGAAGGAAATTGGTCACTCTAGTCTTCCTACGGCCACTATATCGGTAGGTCAGTTCGAAATTCAGTAGCTCGGCCCAGATTCTGTTTGGATATCGCAGTGCTGCTCGAAGTGTGTTTAAATTGGGCTAGCTATATGGAGACTTGAGAAAGTTCAAAATCTGCATGAAGGAAGACAACAGTTAGTTTGGTTCAAGGAGTGAAAACCGAAGTAAAGAAAAGCATGCAATGAAGCCGAGGTAACCCTACCTGCTACACCCTTGTTCCAATTTATTTTGTGGCCAGGAATCTGGGCTTGTTGGTCCTCAAAATTCCCAGATACCCAGAAGAAATCATCATCATTCACGTCTTTATCTGGGGTATTCTTTATTATTTTTTCACGCCGGCGCCTTATTCTTAAATAGTAAACCCAGCCATTTTCGGCCAATCTTATGGAGTATTGATGGAAGAGCTCGGCTAAACCGAGATTAAGGCCAGCCCGACGGTTTAGCTCGGCAATGCCGTTTATTATGCGATAAGAATTGGTAGAAACTTGGGTAGGGCAAAGCTTGGTTTGTCTAAGGAATTCACAAAGAATGGGTTGTACGAGGAATCGCAGACCACACTCTACGGTGGAAATAACGTTAAAAGGGGGCAAAGCCTTGTTTTCCCTAGGGGACGGTGTCTAGTTTGGCTAGTGAAAGGTGGACATCATCCGGAATTTGGTAGTCCTTACGGAATTCGGCTATGGCCCCTGGTGAGTTTACTAAAAACCTACATTTACCCATTGATTATTAAATTATCAATAAATTAGCTGAAGAGTTAGCTCGGTCAAGAAAAGGCGCCTAGTAGCTTGGTTGAGCAATCAGAGGAGTGCCTGGCCAACCTAAGTCTGCAAAGTAAAAAAGAAAGGTGTTAAGCACTGATCATTGGACCGTGCTACAAGAAACAAGGGCAAGATAAATGAAGTCCTAGCTCGGCTACGTAGGATGCTATCAGTTTTTAGCTCGGCTTGAGCAAGGGGCTTTTTTAGCCTGGTTGAGCCTTTGGGGCAGCATTTTGAGTTCGGTTTGAACTATGGGAGCTGGTTTAGCCCCAAGTTTTAGCTCGGTCGGTGGTTGAGGCTATTGGGGGGGGGGCAATTTTAGCTTGTTTTTTACTAAAGAAGCTGGTTTAAGCCCCAAGTCGTAACTCGGTCAATGGGTGAGGCTTTCTAGCGCGATATTGAGCAAATCTAGTGCGGTTCCTTAGCTCGGCTAAATAAAACAGAAGGTATTGAAGTCCTATCGAAACTACAAGGATGTCATGAAATTTCAGTTCGGTGATTTAGTATGGCTGGGGTCTCACCTAAGTTAAACAACTACCTACTTCGGTTGAAGTGTGATTTTGGATCAAAAACATCATTTTTTCAAGATTGTTTGCGAATATGATAGTTCTATTATGTGGGTTTTTTTCCAGAAAAATGGTATATGCTTTGAAACACATATAAATAAGCATGCTGTGTGTTTGCAAAAACAGTATGTGAACAACGGAAACAAAACAGGTTTGAGTTACGTACCAGTTCAGAATGAAGAAATTGAAGGAAAACAATCTCAGCAAGAACACGAGCTCTACAGTTGCAGTGAGAAAGAGAGAGGAAACTTGGAAAAATGGAGGCTCAGAGGGAGAGGGAGATGGATAGTACGAGTAAATGATTCAAAAAGTAGGGTTTTGGTGAAAAGCTTAAGTTTTGGGCGGGACTGTTCAAATAACGCGAGGTACGATGACGGCGTGACAGCTATATGTGGCTAATGAGAGTTCGCCACGTGTCCATGGAATAGAAATCGATTCAGTTACAACGATTGAAGGGACGTTTTGACCGGACAGATGGAGCCCAGAATGAGTTTAGCTTGGTTGGAAGGCTAAAGTTTCTAGCTCGGTTGGAAGGCTAAAGTTTTTTTAGCTCGGTTGACAAGCTGAAGTTTTTAGCTCGGCTGATGACAGGTAATCCCTATCATGCTGCGCAGATAGAATTAAGAGGCAATTGAGAGGGTAATTTATGTGGAAATTGGGCCGAGCTAGGTGATGGGCCGTTCTATGGGTCACAGTGAGAAGGACTGAGTAAAAGGGCCTGATAGTTAGCCTGGTCCCAGAGAGCCTTGTAGTTAGCCCGGTCCCAGAGAGCCTTGTAGTTAGCTCGGTCACCACGGTCGGCACGGTGACAGTTAGCTCGGTCAAGCCATCTTGAGCCGAGGTATTGTTGGCTTCTGCTTAGGACCTTGCTGTTAGATAGCTCGGTCCAAGCTCATTGTGGATAGCACGGTTTCAGACAACCCAGTTGGAATATGTCAACCGAGGTACACGTGCAATGAAAGGAAAAACCGAGCTAGTTGGAGCTCGGTCTAGTCTGCGGCTTTAGCGTGGCCATGTTATCTCGGTCGTATTGACATCCAATCATGGTAAAACCATCTCACTTGGTTTAAGCAGTGAGGGGGGTGTTGAAGGATAAGCATTATCTTTTAGGAATGTGATTCCTAGTAGGACTCTACATGGAGGAGTAAGAGTTCTACTAGGATTGTGCCACACGGAACCTATAAAAACTCATAACATCACCTATGGAGAGGTAACACAACTTTGATTCCTGAATATACAGAGTTTTTTGTCTATTTGTCTATTTTGCTGACTTAGGCATCGGAGAGGTATCCGGCACACACCCGCTGGCTAGCTCACGTTTGTGTTTTCAGGGAGTAAAGCGACGTCGTACGGAGAAGCGCAGACTTGATCAACAGGATTATACGAGAAAGAATATTTCTTGCTCGTACAGGTATAATGACAGAAATGTATCCTGTTTCTATGATAATGACCTTATATTAAGTTACCATTCTTTTTGAGGACTTGATCTATTCCCCGAATTCTAAAATTTAAGTTACCATCCTATGTTAGTTTTTTCCACTCACAATTTCATCTTTTAGACTGCTCTCTCTCTCTCTCTCTCTCTCTCTCTCTCTCTCTCTCTTCCCTTCTAGTTCTACATTCACTAGTTGGAACTATACCCAAATTAATTTGGAGGAAAGTACACTCCTTGTTTTTTTCCCCTACTTTTGAATGACTTGCTGTAATCTACTTTTTGTTTAGTTACTGTGACCCTACACTCACATATATTGTTTCCCTGCGTTTTAATGATCTCCATATTTGTTATCCTTATCAAGGACACATCAAAAACTAACATTCATCATTGAAAGTAAAATTCACCAATCAAGATAGCCTCTTCAACTAGACAATTGTTACAGAAATTTTATTCAAGGAAATCGCTGACCAATGATTTGCAGGTTACATGGCCAACATTAGTTTATGAAATTCCAGACATAAACATTGAAGATTATACTATTTTACCTTCGGATTGATTTGCAGGTTACATGGCCAACATCAGTTCAATAATTATGAAATGCCTCAAATTCAATCTCTTACAATCATTTTTTCATTGAGGCAATCAACATCATGCAACAAGCTCGTCCATGAACATGGAACTTTACCTTTACAATCAACTGCTATGTAAGGGGTATTGAGGTGGTGACAATTCATAGGTAATCTTTAATCCTTGACTTGGAATCATTACTATAGCTTGTAATTAGATTCAAATAATAAAGAAGACCATAGAAGATGTGCTAGTCGCACAATTCACTTGCTTTCAAGCACATTATTGTTTCCATGAGTGTGTCACGCTTCTTGAATAGAAACGATGATATCATGTTAAATTCCATTGAAAAAAAATAATAACTTCATAATTTATCAAGACATGACATACAAAAAAATAATAACTTCATAATTTATCAAGACATGACATACAATAAGCATAGAATAACAGAGAATTTTGAGAAGGAAGAAAACTTTTCAAAACACAGCATGAAGCAAAAACTATGGGATGAAATGAAGAATATATCCCATGTGCAAGACTAAAAATGAATTTATAATTAGAAGAAAAGATCGTTAAGTAACACAACACCTTCTTCAATAAGACCTTTCAAAGCCCATGTCACGGTCCAACCCTAGGGGCTTAGGGTTAGAATCACAACTTACTAACTTATTCTATTTGTAGCAAATTAAACTGCGTAAGCGGAAATAGAAATAATTAAACAGGAAACTACTCCATTTTACTATTTTAGTAAGAGAAAATACATTTATAGAGCTTTTATTATTTTATTATTCAGTGACCGGTCCCGAGTAGAACAAAAAAGGAAGCAAAAATATAAAAAAAAAAAAACAAAACAAAAAAAGAAAAGAAAGACAAAATAGTGGTTCAGCATCAATCCACGTGTGAGTTCCATTTCGTGAGGTTATGGGTTTCCCCTACATCTCGTCACTTGAAATGGTAATAGCTATAAGCACACAACAGAGTGAAAAATATTATGCCAAGAGTAGAGGGAATACAAAATAACCATGGATAGTTAGTTAAGCCAAAACATTTACATAACTCAATTTGGTAAATAAATCATTAAGTGGCATAAACTGAAATACAAAAATTATGAAAATAAATAACCATAACCATGGTATAGAACAGAACAGAACAGAGGTCACAGAAGTGACTATCAGAACAGAGGTCAATGGATCCATGACAAACAGAGGACCACAAAGTGGCCAAACAGAGGCCAATGGTTATTTAAGTCTCCCAAGGCGTGGGACTCCCGTGGTAGTACTTACAAAACATAATTGTTTATAAGGTTACAGTCAAATATTCTTTAAAATTTAAACAAACATATCCATGGGTTTCATTTAAACAAATAGAGTTTAGAAATTAATCCACGTAATTGAAATATTTCTAAAACATAACTTGAATTAATATAACTTATAAAATATAACTTGTATAAAATAAATTATGTAAGTCAAAACATATGTAAAATATATTATGGTAACTTAAGGTATAATATAATTCACCTTAATATTGACCCTTAGTCTTACTCCACTATCCCAACCTTCCTACTATAAGTTTCTTACTTTCAGTACTTACGTGCATCTCTCTCATTTTTTTTTCCTTTCTTTCTTTTTTCGCTCTCTTTCTTTTTTCCCTCCACAGATTGACCCACTCCTCCCTATTTATAGGGAGATAAGACCACTCTCAGGCCAACACGTGGCCGATTCAAATCCTCCTTTGGATTGTTTCATAACTCATCTGAATTTGCTCATTATAACTGTAGATTTATTCTTATCTTAGTAAATGTTTATGGTAATTATACTTTTGCCCAATAACCATATAAATAAATTAATCCCTAATTAAATTACACTTTATCGTATACCAACAGAAAATTAATTATTTATTTTACTACCACACTCACTATTATTATTATTATTATTATTATTATTGTTAGCAATATTATTATTTATTTACTCTTACTTTTATATTTATTTATTTACTATCTTTAACTCTAAATTGGCCCAATTATAATTCCATATTTCTGTTAATTTGGTCATAAATAATAATCCCTAATTAATCTCATATTTGATAATCCAATGCCAAATTAGATTCTGTATTTATTATTATTTATTTAATAATATATTATCACATACATTCACAATTATATATAACTACAAGTATTTATGTGATATTTAATTAACGTTCAGGGTGTCACATTTCTCCCATTCTAAATAAAAGTTTGTCCCCAAACTTGACGTACCTTAATTTTAGAAGAAGTGTGGATACTTGGCTCGCATTTGACTTTTCGTTTCCCACGTAACTTCTTCGATATGATGATTTCACCATAAGACCTTTACCAATGGTATGGTCTTATTTCGGAGAACCTGATCATGACGGTCAAGAATCTGCATTGGTTGCTCTTCATAAGACAGATCTTCTTGAACCTCCAGATCCTTGTAGTCAGCTACGTGCTCTGGATCTCGAAGTTACCGTCGAAGCATTGAAACGTGAAACACATTGTGGACATTGGATAGTTCAGGTGATAGTGCAAGGCGATAGGCTACAAGACCAATCCTTTCCAGTATCTCGAATGGCCCGATGTAATGTGCGTTTAACTTTCCTCACTTTCCAAATTAGATCACTCCTCTTGTTGGTGAGATCTTGAGGAACATATGATCCCCTACTTGAAATTCCAAGTCTCGTCTCTGAGTATCTGCATAACTTTTCTGGCGACTCTGAGCAGTGCGAATTCGCTGTTGGATGAGTTAGATTTTCTCACTGGTGACTTGCACGATCTCGGGGCCTAACAATTTCATGTCCCCGACTTCCGTCCAACATAGAGGTGATCAACATCTTCTTCTATACAGAGCTTCGTATGGTGTCATTCCAATGCTTGCTTGGTAGTTGTTGTTATAGGCAAATTTCACTAAAGGTAGGTGCTCATCCCAGTTACCTTTGAGGTCCAATACGCACACACGTAACATGACTTCCAACGTCTGGATTGTTCTTTCGGATTGCCCATCCGTTTGTGGATGATAAGCGGTGCTAAATTTCAGTGTGGTTCCCAAAGCTTCCTGTAATTTGTTCCAAAAATGAGACACGAAGCGGGGGTCTCGATCAGACACGATTGAAACTGGAATACTATGCAAATGAATAATTTCCTTGATAAATAAAGTGGCAAACTTATTAAGGGAGTACATGATTTTGATTGGTAGAAAATGCGCTGACTTCATCAATCGGTCTACTATAACCCATATTGCATTATTCTTCGAAAATGACTGTGGTAGCCCGACCACGAAATCCATAGTAATGTGCTCCCATTTCCATTCAGAAATAGGGAGTGGTTGCAGCAGTCCTGCAAGTCTCTGATGTTCTGCTTTAACATGCTGACAATGCAGATTTTGGAGACATGGCTTGCTATGTGTCTTTTCATTCTTGTCCACCAGTAGTGTTCTTTCAGATCATGGTACATCTTTGTGTTGCCAGGGTGGACTGCAAATCTCAAGTTATAAGCTTCCTCTGGTATCTTTTTCTTGAGTTTCGGGATGTTGGGTATGCAAATTCTGTTTCGAAAGTTCAGTATCCCATTGCTTATAATGAAATCAGGATCAGGTGTGTTTCTTTGTTCATCGTACTTTTTCTTCAAAAGTTTATCTTCACATTGGCGCGCTTTAATTTCTTCAATCAGTGTAGGTTCCATGGTTATGTTGGCGAGTAGTCCATTGATCTTACGAAAAACAAGAGTACATGCCAAACCTCTTGTCGTCTTTCAACTCAGTGCGTCTGCCACCACGTTAACTTGTCTTGGATGGTGATGGATCTCTACATCATGGTCTTTCATAAATTCTAGTCACTGCAGTTGCCTCATATTCAGTTCCTTCTGTGTGAACAGATATTTAAGGCTCTTATGGTGATGCACGTATTCAAATTGGAATTGAAGTACTAATGCAGTTAGCATGATGTACCGAGCCTAATGTATGCAATACAAATGCATGAATGCACGCATGCATAGCATAAGGTATGCTAAATTAAACGTGCCTTAATACTAACCATCAAAGCAGGTAAGTAAAAGGGAAGAAAGAAGTGGGGATTGGAAGACATACACACCACCCACACACACTTATTACATATTTGCCCTCGCTCGGAGGGACCAAATAAATAAAACAAATAATTAACTACGCAGGCTAATTAAATATTACAAATTGCCTAATCAGCTAAGCGAATTGACTTAAGCTAAGAAAACAGTAAATTGCCTCGGGAAATGCGCCACCATGCATGGGCTGCCTCTGTTTTCCTTCCTTCACTCCTCTGGAGGCTGTCAAAACCTCAGGACTGCTTCCCTGGACATTGAGGAGTACCACCGGCTGAATGGAACTGTCACCGGCAGTGTGGTTTTGTCACTGGCACAAAACAAAGCTATCGGCTGGTGATTTAATGCTGGTCGGCAATACATACTGCCGGTCGGCAAAGAAAGTCTGCAGAACCTGCAACTCACAGCAACAGAGGGCAAGACAAAGCATGGCAGCACAATTCAAGGCATATATGCACCATTCATGTCCCCTATCATGTTTGTGACTTAAAGGGACATGTGTCTCGATTCTCGGACCACCAATCACGCATTTCCATGCATGATGGCCCGAAGAAGCAAGTATGCAACTTTTATGTCAAATGAAATGCAAACCAAACACACAAATCAAGGCCTAATTCCTATCATCAAGTCAAGGAACAAGACATGCATGCAAGATGCAAGGCAACCTAAGCATGCAAGCTATGGATGCAACATGGCATGGCAAGGCACTTATGAAAGCATACAAGCATACATATGGCAATGCAAACCAATGAAAAGATGGACTTATATATGATTTAGGCAACTCTAAAATAGGCCTAAAACAAGGGCCAAAGTGCTAAAATGAGGGACCAAATACACATGCACACATACACATGCTGAAAGGCCAACGCTTAGGCACAAGTTGGACAACTCTCATGTTATGATGGTGCCAAACCAAGCAACAAATCACGCCAAACATGCGACAAATAGTCTAAGTGTTCAAAGCAAATCAAAGGAGCATTGAACTACACTTAGCAAGACCAAACATGGCATGAAAGGAATGATCAAAATTAGAGGTTTAGCTAAGAAAACAATGACATGACATCCTAAGGGCCTAAACATGGCGGCATGCATGAAGGCACAAACACAGAGCATGAGATGACAACCTTACAAGGCATTAAAGGGATATCAAATGCAAGCTTACAAGCATACTATAAGGTCTGAAACGACATGGTGGATGGTCCCAAATCACCAAACCAATGCAAAAATGTCATGCTATACATGCACATACTTAAGGCCAACAAGCCGAAATGCAAAGGGGCCATACTAAGCATGCTAAAATCAATCCAAACACTTATGGACAGACCTAAAACATGTCAAGATAAGCACAAAATCTTCACAAATGTAAGCCTAAAACATGCTAGAAACAAAGGCACACGACCTAAGACATGTTAAGGGATCACAAGGCATTACATGGCAACTATCCTAAGCATGCATGGAGTACCAAAACCAATTTAAAATCATGTTATATTATGGAAATATAAGCATGAAAAACAGTCTATGCATGCTCAAATACACACTCAAACATAGGCTCCCTTTAGAGGCCAAAACATGCCCTTTTCAAGGACAACAAGGAGAGGGGGTGGCCCTCTCCTTTTGGAGACTTCAAGGCACCATCTCCACCACTGAAATCCCTCAAGATTTTAGTGGTGAAGAGGCCCAAACACCAAAGTCCCGAAACTAGCACAAAATAGCACAAAATGAGGCCTTTCAAGGCCTAAGAGGGGTCAAGCACCCCCAAACCAAAAAACACTCTTAATAAACAATCAAGAGGACTAAAAAATAGAACTTTTTTGTATTATACACTAAGCACAAAAATGAATTTAAGGCAGGTAAAAATACAATGCAAAAAAGGGGTAAAAAGGGGTAAGATTCTTACCCTTGAAGACCTCTTCAACAATGGTGCTCCAATGGCCCTCTTTAGCTTGAATCCAACACCAAAACCTCAAAACCAGTCCCTTAGAACCTCAAGAGCCAAAGGGAGGTGAAACCCTATGTGTTTGTGTGCAATAGTATGGACTAAACACACTTTTACACACACAAGAAGGAAAAAAGAGAGAGATAATGTATATCAAACCCTAACCCTAGAACTCAAACCCTAACAATGGCTGTCTAAGCTCTCCAAAATATCTTAAGTCTCTAACCAAGTGTCTACCCCAAGGCCAAGAGACAATGCTTCTCTTTATAGAAGCTTATTGTCTTGTAAAGCTTACAAGACAAGCTTCTAAGAGAGAAATCCGTCCATACACGTGTATGGAGGGGAGCCAAAAGCAAGACAGCTGTCTTAAAATATCTGTAAAAGTAGATGCACAGTAATCGGCCGGCCAAAAATGCTATTTTGGCAAAAAATAGTGCCGACCGGCATAAAATAGTGCTGACCGGCAACAAATAGTGCCGGCCGACAACAAATAGTGCCGATGACAGCAAAAACCAGTCGGTGGCCTCTAGCCACTGCCGGTGGTGAGTGGGGATGCCTCACAAGGCATTCCCTGGCCCTCCAAGGCAAAACACAAGTGTTTGGTGTGAAACCAGACACTAAACGGTCGAGTTCGGAGATCCTGAAGCAAGGCGCGCGAGCCGAGACCTCCGGGAACTCCAAACGAGCACAAACATGGATAATCACCGAGTGTTCAAACGGTGACATCCAAGTCTTGAGGACGGTCAAAAATGGGGTGTCTACAGGTAGCCCGACCACGAAATCCATAGTAATGTGCTCCCATTTCCATTCGGAAATAGGGAGTGGTTGCAGCAGTCCTGCAAGTCTCTGATGTTTTGCTTTAACACGCTGACAATGCAGATTTTGGAGACATGGCTTGCTATGTGTCTTTTCATTCCTGTCCACCAGTAGTGTTCTTTCAGATCATGGTACATCTTTGTGTTGCCAGGGTGGACTGCAAATCTCGAGTTATGAGCTTCCTCTGGTATCTTTTTCTTGAGTTCCGGGATGTTGGGTACGCAAATTCTATTTCGAAAGTTCAGTATCCCATTGCTTATAATGAAATCAGGATCAGGTGTGTTTCTTTGTTCATCGTACTTTTTCTTCAAAAGTTTATCTTCCCATTGGCGCGCTTTAATTTCTTTAATCAATGTAGGCTCCACGGTTACATTGGCGAGCAACCCATTGATCTTGCGGGAAATGAGAGTACATGCCAAACTTCTAGTCGTCTTTCGGCTCAGTGCGTCTGCCACCATGTTAGCTTTGCCTGGATGGTGATGGATCTCTACATCATAGTCTTTCATAAATTCTAGCCACCGTCGTTGCCTCATATTCAGTTCTTTCTGTGTGAACAGATATTTAAGGCTCTTATGGTCAGTGTAAATCTCGCAGGTTACACCATAGAGATAATGACGCCAGATTTTGAGAGCAAAGATTACCGCAGCCAATTCCAAATCATAAGTCAGGTAGTTCTTCTCGTGAGTCTTTAATTGTTGCGACGCATAAGCAATGACTTTTCCGTTTTGCATGAGAACGCAACCCAAACCATTGTATGAGGCATCACTATAGATTACGAACCCATTTGCTCCTATAGGGAGTGCTAGTATAAGGGCTGACACAAGTCAACTTTTTAATTCTTGAAAGCAACGCTCCTGTTTATCAGTCCATTCGAACTCGCTTCCGTTACCATTATTGGCCATTCTACAAAGTAATAAACGATGCATTACATTCACAACGTAGCATATATGTAAGCATGTGTAGCGCAATCTATATCTATATAAAATGCCAACTTTACTATTTCTACAATTGATATTACATCTTTGTTCCAAGCATCAAAAATTATGTTAGTGTCTTATCCCTGTGGTAAACAAAAACAAAAAGACAACAAAAGGGATTAGAACACATAATGGTCAACATACAAAAAGGTTTTCTCCTACCAAATCTAGAGCGATAGGTCAAATGGGCCGAAAAACCAAGGGAAATAGTGTTGCATAAAAAGCTCAAGTTCCCATCCCAACTGGACTATACCAAAACACATCCACGTTGTCTGGACTGTGAAAATGGGAACGGACTGTATGTATCCCAAAAATGCTCGGTCGACAATCCAGCCGGATGCCTCAATATATGACAAGTCATTATTAAAGTCAACATTTTGAATATTAATTATCTCCAATGAGTTAGGGACTGTGGTGAAAATATAGTCCTCAGGGTACACGTTCCCCCTTCTGGCCACAAAATCTAGGGGTAGAGGGCCTATGATATAGTGCGGGCGGTTATGTCTCGGGGCAACGCCAAGGACGCGAATGGGTCCAAGAAAACGTCTGCGTGTATCGGCATGGCTTTGCCTCCACAGTAAATGTGGGACATCGGTAGGGTCAGCCTGGATATAAACTGGCCGACCCATCAACTGGGGAAGGCTTGGGTGCAGTCTTCTGATTATGTCCTCTGAATCTCCCCAACCCTCAGGTAAGGCGGGGGCGTGGTGCTCGGCTAAAATATCGTCTAAATTAATGGCCTCGAGCTCATCCCAAAACGCATCATCAAGATTAATCTCTGACATTCCTACAACACCAGAATAAACGTGAGATTTTACACAAAAGGACTAACGCTGCAGATAAATATTTATTATTATTTATTTATTTATTTATTTTATCTTATTTTACTTTATTATATTTATTTAGCTATATAGTTTTATTTATTATGTTTATTTATAACTTTTCGAACTTCCTGATCAAATTAAAATAGTTTTTTTTTTTTTTTAACCTGGCTCTGATATCACCTTTGTAGGGGTGTAATTTTGGCCCGGCCCATGTCGAGCCTTGCAGGCTCTCGCCAAAAAATCGGGTCGGGCCGGCCCACGGGCCAGAAAACTAGGCCCAGGCCCTGGCCTTGGCACAAGGGTATTCGGGCTTTGGACGGGCCGATGGATTGAGTCTCGGGTCAAGCCGGTGGGTCTGGGCCTAGCCTCGAGCTTAGGTCGGGCTTGGGCGGGCCTGGCCATTTTTTTTAAATTTTT
>NW_021029743.1:13914-33519 GCF_004153795.1 Camellia sinensis | reverse complement strand
TATTATTATTATTATTATTATTATTATTTTTATTTTATCTTATTTTATTTTATTATGTTTATTTAGTTATATAGTTTTATTTATAGATTTATTTATAACTTTTCGAACTTCTTGATCAAATTAAAATAACTTTTTTTTTTTTGAACCGTTGTTGTGATACCACCTTTGTCACGACCCAACCCCAGGGGCTTAGGGTTGGAATCGCAACTTACTAACTTATTCTATTTGTAGCAAATTAAACTGCGCAAGCGGAAATTAAAATAATTAAACAGGAAATTACTCTATTTTACTATTTTAGTAAGAGAAAATACATTTATAGGGCTTTTATTATTTTATTATTCAGTGACCGGCCCCGAGTAGAACAAAAGGGAGAAAAAATATAAAAAAAAAAGAAAAAAAAAGAAAAGAAAGACAAAATAGTGGTTCAACATCAATTCACGTGCGGGTTCAATTTCGTGAGGTTATGGGTTTCCCCTACATCTCGTCACCTGAAATGGTAACAGCTATAAGCACACAGCAGAGTGAGAAATATTATGCTAAGAGCACAGGAAATACAAAATAACCATGGATAGTTAGTTAAACCAAAACATTTACATAACTCAATTTGGTAAATAAATCATTTAAGTGGCATAAACTGAAATACAGAAATTATGAAAATAAATAACCATAACCACGGTACAGAACAGAACAAAATAGAATAGAACAGAGGTCACAGAAGTGACAATCAGAACAGAGGTCAATGGATCCATGGCAAACAGATGGCTACAAAGTAGCCAAACAGAGGCCAATGGTTATTTAAGTCTCCCAAGGCGTGGGACTCCCGTAGTAGTACTTACAAAACATAATTGTTTATAAGGTTATAGTCAGATATTCTTTAAAATTTAAACAAACATATCCATAGGTTTTATTTAAACAAATAGAGTTTAGAAATTAATCCACGTAACTGAAATATTTCTAAAATATAACTTGAATTAATATAACTTATAAAATATAACTTGTATAAAATAAATTATGGTAAGTCAAAACATACGTAAAATATATTATGGTAACTCAAGGTATAATATAACTCACCTTAATATTGACCCTAAGCCTTACTCCACTATCCCAACCTTTCTACTATAAGTTTCTTACTTTCAGTACTTACGTGCCTCTCTCTCGTTTTTTTTCCCTTTCTTTCTTTTTTCCTTCCACAGATTGACCCACTCCTCCCTATAAATAGGGAGGTAAGACCACTCTCAGGCCAACACGTGGCCGATTCAAATCCTCCTTTGGATTGCTTCATAACTCATCTGGATTTGCTCATTATAACCGTAGATTTATTCTTATCTTAGTAAATGTTTATGGTAATTACACTTTTGCCCAATAACCATACAAATAAATTAATCCCTAATTAAATTACACTTTATCGTATACTAACAGAAAATTAATTATTTATTTTACTACCACACCCATTATTATTATTATTATTATTATTATTATTATTATTATTATTATTATTATTATTATTATTATTATTATTATTATTATTATTATTATTATTATTATTATTATTATTATTATTATTATTATTATTATTATTATTATTATTATTATTATTATTATTATTATTATTATTATTATTATTATTATTATTATTATTATTATTATTATTATTATTATTATTATTATTATTATTATTATTATTATTATTATTATTATTATTATTATTATTATTATTATTATTATTATTATTATTATTATTATTATTATTATTATTATTATTATTATTATTATTATTATTATTATTATTATTATTATTATTATTATTATTATTATTATTATTATTATTATTATTATTATTATTATTATTATTATTATTATTATTATTATTATTATTATTATTATTATTATTATTATTATTATTATTATTATTATTATTATTATTATTATTATTATTATTATTATTATTATTATTATTATTATTATTATTATTATTATTATTATTATTATTATTATTATTATTATTATTATTATTATTATTATTATTATTATTATTATTATTATTATTATTATTATTATTATTATTATTATTATTATTATTATTATTATTATTATTATTATTATTATTATTATTATTATTATTATTATTATTATTATTATTATTATTATTATTATTATTATTATTATTATTATTATTATTATTATTATTATTATTATTATTATTATTATTATTATTATTATTATTATTATTATTATTATTATTATTATTATTATTATTATTATTATTATTATTATTATTATTATTATTATTATTATTATTATTATTATTATTATTATTATTATTATTATTATTATTATTATTATTATTATTATTATTATTATTATTATTATTATTATTATTATTATTATTATTATTATTATTATTATTATTATTATTATTATTATTATTATTATTATTATTATTATTATTATTATTATTATTATTATTATTATTATTATTATTATTATTATTATTATTATTATTATTATTATTATTATTATTATTATTATTATTATTATTATTATTATTATTATTATTATTATTATTATTATTATTATTATTATTATTATTATTATTATTATTATTATTATTATTATTATTATTATTATTATTATTATTATTATTATTATTATTATTATTATTATTATTATTATTATTATTATTATTATTATTATTATTATTATTATTATTATTATTATTATTATTATTATTATTATTATTATTATTATTATTATTATTATTATTATTATTATTATTATTATTATTATTATTATTATTATTATTATTATTATTATTATTATTATTATTATTATTATTATTATTATTATTATTATTATTATTATTATTATTATTATTATTATTATTATTATTATTATTATTATTATTATTATTATTATTATTATTATTATTATTATTATTATTATTATTATTATTATTATTATTATTATTATTATTATTATTATTATTATTATTATTATTATTATTATTATTATTATTATTATTATTATTATTATTATTATTATTATTATTATTATTATTATTATTATTATTATTATTATTATTATTATTATTATTATTATTATTATTATTATTATTATTATTATTATTATTATTATTATTATTATTATTATTATTATTATTATTATTATTATTATTATTATTATTATTATTATTATTATTATTATTATTATTATTATTATTATTATTATTATTATTATTATTATTATTATTATTATTATTATTATTATTATTATTATTATTATTATTATTATTATTATTATTATTATTATTATTATTATTATTATTATTATTATTATTATTATTATTATTATTATTATTATTATTATTATTATTATTATTATTATTATTATTATTATTATTATTATTATTATTATTATTATTATTATTATTATTATTATTATTATTATTATTATTATTATTATTATTATTATTATTATTATTATTATTATTATTATTATTATTATTATTATTATTATTATTATTATTATTATTATTATTATTATTATTATTATTATTATTATTATTATTATTATTATTATTATTATTATTATTATTATTATTATTATTATTATTATTATTATTATTATTATTATTATTATTATTATTATTATTATTATTATTATTATTATTATTATTATTATTATTATTATTATTATTATTATTATTATTATTATTATTATTATTATTATTATTATTATTATTATTATTATTATTATTATTATTATTATTATTATTATTATTATTATTATTATTATTATTATTATTATTATTATTATTATTATTATTATTATTATTATTATTATTATTATTATTATTATTATTATTATTATTATTATTATTATTATTATTATTATTATTATTATTATTATTATTATTATTATTATTATTATTATTATTATTATTATTATTATTATTATTATTATTATTATTATTATTATTATTATTATTATTATTATTATTATTATTATTATTATTATTTGTGCGGGAAATCCCACATCGGTCTGTGAGGGACTACTTTCCCACCTTATAAGCAGGCTGGCTCCTCTTACCTTGCATAGGCCTTTTCCCCCAGTTGGAGAGGAACAAAACTGTGCGGTCGAAATGCCAAAGCGGACAATATGTGCAAGGCACGGGGACCGGTGGCTTTATTTGGCGCCGTCTGTGGGAACTCCCTCCGGGGTGACCGGAGCCAACGCGGCTGGGGGCTAATGTACGGGAAATCCCACATCGGTCTGTGAGGGATTACTTTCCCACCTTATAAGCAGGCTGGCTCCTCTTACCTTGCATAGGCCTTTTCCCTCAGTGGGAGAGGAACAAAATCGTGCAGTCGGAATGCTAAAGCGGACAATATGTGCAAGGTAAGCAGACAAAACCGTCTGTGGGAACATTGCAGACAAAACCTTGTCTTCCAGGCTCATTTGATCGCCGTCCATGGCGAACAATGAAGAGATTCCGTTGTCCGCCGTCGACGGAGTTACCCCAGAGTCGGGCAGAAAGAGAGAAGGGCATCCCTCCATCATTCCTCCGATGGTGGACCTGGAGACTTCTCTAGGAGGACACTCAGGAGACGCGCGCGATAAGCGCGGCAGAAGTTATGGTCATTCACGGAGTCCAGACGGTCATTGGCGGCGGAGAGAATCGCACGCTAGACGTCTGGAACACAAGCTAAGGGATCAGGACACCGTCATCCGGGGAATGGCGGCGGAAATGGAGGAGCTGAAGCGGCATGTCAAAGGGAAGGGTATAGCTAGAGGGGGAGACCACAGTGAGCGCACCCAACCCCGCCGTTCAGGAAGTCAGAGTCAGCGGCACACTCCTTCCATTTCTATCACCAGAAGTTATAAGGTTGAAGATTCCGACGTGCATGTAGAGAAATCCAGCGCACAAGATAGCACTTACTAGCCCTCACGTCCGGTGACGACGTCGAGGTACTTTTATTCCGCTCAATCAGAGGATTTGTGGGCAGTTTTGAAGGAACGAGCTCGCTGGCGGGAGGGTCAGAGGGTGCCGGCGTTCCAGCGGCTATCCTATGGGGTTTACGCCAGTGAGGAGGTCGGAATGCCTCCACCCCGCCCAGCCGCGCCTCTCCCTGTAGACACAGACTTGGCGAGGCTTAGTGCCACTCCGTTCTCCGTGGATATAGAGACAGCACCGCTTCTGGCTGGTTTCCACCAGCCAAAGTTCATGCTCTACGACGGAAAAATCGACCCGTATATGCATGTAAGTCATTTCCGACAGGTCATGGCCGGACATAGGCGGAATGACGCTCTTATGTGCTTGATCTTCCCGTCGAGTTTGGGCGAGCTGGGTTTGAAATGGTTCGAGAGGCTGCCGGAGGAGAGCATTGAAAGATGGCAGCAGTTGGCCGAGGCCTTTATGACGCGCTTCAAAACCAACACGAAAACACCAAAGGAAGTTGATCATCTACTGAGTGTCAAGATAGAACCAAGCGACACATTGAAGGCATACAACTCCAGATATTAGGAGACCTTCAACGAGATCTTGGATTGCTCGGTCAACCTTGCAATCACGCAGTACAAGCGTGGTCTCCCGGTCGGACATAGACTGTAGGACTCGCTTACCATGCACCAGCCGACATCCATGGGCCAGCTCATGCAGCGCATCAATGAGCACATTCGAGTGGAGGAGGATCCGTCAGCATCTACCGCGAAGGCAATTCCGGTAGCAACGGACAAGAGGTCGGCTGGCAAAGTGCACGCGATCGGACAAGAGTCCAGCCGTTCAAATGACCGCGCTGAGGAATCGGACCATGGCTCAAATCACAAAAACCGGGGTAGGGGACGTCGGAATGACCAGGATGACTATCCCCGGGATGACATAGCCGATGCAAACAGAAGATTAATGGCCAGGACAGGTATCACCACGGTCTTTAAGATTCCAATCTATCGCATACTTAGTGAAATCCGTGACGATGAGTATGTCTGGTTTCCTGCTAAGTTGGGCGATGGACAGAAGGGCTTCAATCCGCGATACCGTTGCATGTTTCACCGGGAGCACGGCCACCGGACGGAGGACTGTTTGCCTTTGAGGCAACACTTGGAAGAGTTAGTCGCAGCCGGACACCTGGACCTTTATATTGATGGAGGCGTGAAGGCCAATCAACCTCCAGTTGACCCGCGGGAACCGGATGACTGTGATGCGCCTCCTCAAGGGATTGTTAATGTCATCCACGAGATAGTGGAACCGGCGCGTGTATGCGAGCTCTGCAGTATGATCAAGAAGGAAGAACACATGAGGGAAGTTTTGTCGGTTCACCCTGCGATCAAGAAGGGGAAGACTGAAGTGAAAGATGTGATCAGTTTCTCCTCAAGGGACCTAGAGCGCATTCAGACGCCGCACAACGATGCCCTAGTGGTTACACTCCGCGTCAATGAATTTGATGTCAAACGAATCTTGATCGATCAGGGAAGCTTAGTCAAGATCATGTATTACGACGCATTCAAACAGCTCAAGCTCCGAGATACAGATTTGGCTCCGGCAACTTCGCCACTGGTTGGTTTCAACTCATAACCAGAGTGGCCTTTGGGAAATATTATCCTGCCGGTCAAAGCGGGATCCATGGTCAAGCAGGTGGAGTTCTGGGTGTTGCAGGTGCCATCTACTTATAACCTGATCCTTGGAAGAGGCTGGCTTTACGCTATGCAAGCTGTGGCGTCAACCTACCACCAGGTAATGAGATTCCCTCGGCTATGAGGGAAATTGAGGAGATTTGGGGAGATCAAGTCATGTCAAAGCGATGCTTCGTGGCAGTGAACGGGAGCCGGGCTGCCAAGGGCTTCGTCCAAATGATTGAGGGACCGAAAGACGGGGAGTCCTTAATGATGTGGGTACTAAGGCCGAGGACAAAACCGTTGAGGAATTGGTGGAAGTGCGAATTGATACAGAGAATCCGGACAAGTTCTTCTTGCTCGGCTCAAGCCTCACCACCCTAGAAAGAACCGAGATGGTGGAATTTTTTATGGCAAATATCGAAGTCTTCGCATGGTCGCCCTACGACATGCCCGGCCTTGATCCGAGTTTTATTTGCCATCACCTCAATATCTTCCCCGGAGCCAAGCCGATCATTCAGTGAACAAAGAGATCGGCGCTGCATTACGCCGAGGTAGTTGCAAAGGAAGTGAAGAACTTGCTTGAGGCACGCGCCATTCAAGAAGTGCACTACCCTCGGTGGATCTCAAACACGGTCGTGGTGCCCAAGAAAAATGGGAAGTGGCGAGTCTGTGTAGATTACAAGACCGTCAACTGAGCCTGCCTGAAAGACAGCTTCCCTCTGCCCAGAATTGACCAGCTTGTGGATTTAACGGCTGGACATAACAGGCTCAGTTTCTTGGATGCCTACCGCGGCTTCCATCAGATTGCCATGCATGGCCCGGACCGAGAGATCACCTTATTCACTACACCAAGGGGACTCTTCTGCTATCGAGTCATGCCTTTTGGTTTGAAAAACGCTAGGGTGACTTTCCAAAGAATGGTGATGAAGATGTTTGCTCCTTTGCTGGGCCGGACAATGGAGGCTTACATTGATGATATGGTGGTTAAAAGCCGGCATCAAGCAGACCACTTGTCCAACTTAGCCGAGATGTTCGCCATTCTCAAAACACACAAGCTACGCCTGAATGCGTCTAAGTGTGCCTTTGGCGTGGGATCCAGAAAATTCTTACGCATTTTAGTCACGAACCGAGGCATCGAAGCAGACCCCACACAGATCAGAGCCGTACAAGAATTGCAGCAGCCCAGCTCGGCTAAGGACGTGCAGCATCTGGCCGGAATGGCCGCCACGCTTAATCGATTTATAAGCCGGTCATCAGATCGCTACCGCCCTTTCTTTCAAGCATTGAAATCAAAGTTCTCGTGGGATGAAGAGTGTAACCGGGCTTTGACCGAGCTAAAGGAGTATCTGTCTTCGGCGCCACTGTTGGTAATGCTGAAGCCCGGCAAAGAACTGTACCTTTATCTGGCCGTTTTGCAGCATGCAGTCAGTGCAGTACTTGTTCGGTCGGAAGGAATCAAGCATCTCCCTATCTTCTACGTCAGCAAAACCTTGTTACCGGCGGAGTCGCGGTACTTGCCGCTGGAAAAACTTGCGTTGGCATTAATGATGGCCTTAAGGAAGTTGGCGCACTATTTCCATGCGCATACTATAATCGTTCTGACCGAGTTCCCCCTCAAAGCTTTATTCGAGCGGGCGGACTTCTCCAGTCGAATTCTTAAGTGGGCGGTCGAGTTGGGACAGTTTGACGTCAAGTTTCAGCCGCGCACTGCCATAAAAACCCAGATTTTGGCCGACTTCGTTGCTGAATTCTCACCCGGAACTCATCCGGCGTGCCTGGTCGATATTGCCGCGGCAGATGAAGAGGTGAATGTCAGCCTGACCGATATACCACAGCTTGGCGATGTTAGCGCTGCGGAACTTGCGCGCCCCGCCGAGGCACCTTCAGATAATTCGATACTACCGCCCGGCAATGCGACCACGGAGTTGGGTATAATCGCCCAACCTGCTTTGTCCGGTACCACATCACCAAGGGGGGATGAAATGGAATCGCTCAGCACAGAGCCTACGGCCGACATAATACCGCAACCTGGCAATTCGCCTACGGACTTAGGCATTATGTATCAACTTGCTGAGTCCAGTGCCGAATCACCAAGGGGGGCTGAAGTGGAACTGCTCAGCACGGAGTTGAAAGCCAAACAGCCGAGCAACCGTGATCCCATCACCCTCCAAGCCTCTCAGGACCCCTCAGAGTGTTGGAAGCTCTTTGTTGGCAAGATGTGAAAACTTTTTATTGATGGAGCCTCGAACCGTCATAGTGCCGGGCTGGGCATAGTTCTGATTTCGCCAGACGGACTGATTATTGAACATTCTATCACCCTTGGCTTCCTAGGATCCAACAATGAGGCCGAGTACAAAGTGCTCTTGGCCGGGCTCAAGAGCGCGCTTCAGATGCAAGCATCTGAGCTAATGGTGTACAGTGATTCCCAACTTGTGGTTAACCAAGTTTCTGGGGTTTACGAAGCAAAAAATGACCGAATGATGAAGTACCAAGCTCTGGTCGGGGACCACATCAAACGATTTCAGGCAATCAGGGTCCAACAGATCGGCCGAGAAGAAAACGGCCGAGCAGATGAGTTGGCCGGCCTTGCTTCCATGGTCGACAGTGCGTCCCCCAACCCTCTTTTGATTGAATTCCTTCCGAGGCCCAGCATTGAGGAAACCGGGCAGACAGAAGTACTCTGCGCTGAGCTAAGTCCTTCTTGGATGGACCCTATCATCCTTTTTCTCAGAGAGCGAACCCTTCCAGTCGGCGAGAAGGAAGCACATAAAGTGCGCGTGAAGTCAGAGCGGTTTTGGCTCTCTCTATGGGGCGCTTTATACAAGAAGTCTTTTACCGGTCCCTACCTGAAGTGTGTGCACCCAAGCAGCGTGGAAGCCTTTTTGTACAAAATTCACGAAGGCATTTGTGGCAGTCACATAGGAGGCAGGTCCTTGGCCTACCGAGCTATTTCGCAAGGCTATTGGTGGCCGTGCATGCAAGCCGACGCACATAAGTATGTTCGCAAGTGTGAGAAATGCCAGAAGTTTGCCCGCCAGATCCACCAGCCAGCCAGGTAACTTCTTCCCCTCACCAGCCCTTGGCCCTTTGCGATGTGGAGGCTCGATATAGTGGGGCCACTCCCAACCGCACCAGGCAACCGGAAGTTCTTCATCGCGGCCACAGACTACTTCACCAAGTAGGTTGAAGCAGAACCTTTGGCAACAATCAAGGAGAAAGACGTCAAGCGGTTTGTCTGGTAGAATGCGGTAACGCGGTTTGGCGTCCCCAAAATTTTGATCTCTGACAACGGCACCCAATTTGACGGACGCTTTTTCAGAGGATTTTGTGAAGACCTGAAGATAGAATTCTACAACTCCACCCCGGCTAACCCGTAGTCTAATGGTCAAGCCGAAGCGTCAAACAAGACCATCCTTGATGGGTTGAAGAAAAGGCTAGAGAAGGCAAAGGGAAAGTGGGCTGAGAAACTCCCCAGCGTCCTTTGGGCATACCAAACAACCCCGCGGCAATCTACCGGGGAAACTCCTTTTGCTTTGGCATATGTCATGGAGGCGGTCATACCTTTGGAAGTTGGAATGTCCACCCTCAGAAGTGAAAGTTTTGAGCCCGAGCTGAACGCCGAAGCCATTGCCCTGGAATTGGACCTCGTGGACGAACGCCGAGAAAAGGCTCTCATCCATGTGGCCGCCTACCAACAAGAGCTCTCAAGGAAATACAACAAAACGGTGCACCCCAGACCGTTCAAAGTAGGTGATTGGGTCTTGAGGAAAGTCATGGGCAATACCCTGGTGCCAGGTGAAGGCAAACTAGGGGCAAATTGGAAAAGACCCTACAAGATAACCGGTCTGGCAAGGGGGCATACCACTTGGAGGACTTGGATGGTAAAGGAATACCCCGGCCGTGGAATGCGGCCAACCTCAAACTGTATTATTTCTAGCTTTTGCTTTTTTTTTTTGTGCAAAGGAACTTTTTGCCTTACACTTCAAGATGTAATATTCTTTTTGTCAATATATAGAAGTGTCACATCTTTGCCTTGGCATTTTTATTGTTGCTTTGTATTTAGTCATTCTCAACCGAGGTGCTTATTCTGGTTGAAAGAGTTGATGATTTGTTCAACTATGATTCAAACCGAGATGTTTACTCCGGTTGAAAGAGTTGATGTTTTGCTCAACTTAGTTATTCTCAACCAAGATGTTTATTCCGGTTGAAAGAGTTGATGGCTTGCTCAACTTAGGTGTTCTCAACCGAGGTGCTTATTCCGGTTGAAAGAGTTGATGATTTGTTCAACTATGATTCAAACCGAGATGTTTACTCTGGTTGAAAGAGTTGATGATTTGTTCAACTGTGATTCTCAACCGAGATACTTATTCCGGTTGAAAGAGTTGATGTTTTGCTCAACTTAGGTGTTCTCAACCGCAACCGAGGTGCTTATTCCAGTCGAAAGAGTTGATGATTTGTTCAACTATGATTCAAATCGAGACGTCTTTTTCGGTTATATCAGTTAATTAATGTGGTTTGTCTCGCCGAGGTATTTTGTTCGGCTGAAGTTATAAGGCTTGAAGACCGCACAAACACTTGATGAAATTAGAGCTTTTTCATTGATGTGAAAGTAAATACAAAAGTTGGGGAACTTAGCCCAGTTACATGTTCAGATAAAAAGCAAGTAAAAAGAAAACTAGGCTAAGGGGGATAAGTTGGTGAATTCATCCTCGGTTGTCTCCAAGTTGACCGTTAGAGATTGGTCTTGGACACCGGTTTCTATTTGGCCGGGTTGCTCCTGCTCTTGGTGGTCTTCTCCCTCAGCATCTGCCTCGGCTGCTCCTTCAAGTCCTTCCTCGGCCTCAGCCTGCAACACGCTGAAGATGTCGTTGGCATATGGCACGAGATAGGTCGGTAGGAAGACAGCTGGCGAAGAGGCAAACACGTCGGTATCAGGACCTTGACCGAGCTGTTCGCAGGCAAACTTCCAACCCGCTTTGAAATAAATGTCTTTGGTGGCGAAGACCTGCTTCTTATAGCTGTCATCGGCCTCCTTAAAGCCGGCGTTGTTGGCGTTTTCGTACTCCTTCTCCCTTGACTCTTTGAGTGCGTCCAGCTCGGCCTGGAGCTCATCCCTCTTTTTCTCAGCGTCGCCAAGCTAGCCGAGCAACTTGGTGTTGTCAGCGTTGGCAATCTGCAGTGAAGACTTTGCTCGGCCGAGCTCAGTTTGATGACTTTGGACTTAGCTGGCAGTGTCGTTTGCCTTCTGCCGCAGTCGATGAATTCTCTCCATGACCAAGTGTTGCTTCTGGTTGGCCTGGGGAAAAAAGCTTGATCAGAGAAGAAACCGTGCAAACACTTGTGAAAATTTAAGTATAAGTTGGGACTTACCCTGGTCATGGACTTCACTGCGGATTTCACCAACCGGGTGTCTGGCACGTGGTCGCTGCCAACCACGTCACTCGGTAGAAGGAGTGCTTTTGAAAGGTCAAAGGCGAGCAGATGCTCTTTGTCGCCCTTGACGGAAGCGGTTGCCAAGATGTCTTTACCCCGGTGTTTGAGTTGGGGCCTCCATGCCGGTGTTAGGTCGACGGTGATGGCAGGTTACTCGGTGCTGAGCTCGGTCACCAGCTCGGCAGAAAGGTCCACACGTAGTCTTTTGCCAGCACGGCGTGTCTCTCCTCTGGCTTGACCAACTGCCGGAGAAGCCAAGGCAACCACGGTCCCACTGGATTGACCGGCAACAGTTAGGCGAGTTTGGATGCTCGGGATCTCGGTGGAAGTTGCTGTGAGTAGGTTCTTGATGCGGCTTCTCTTTGCCATCTCTTCCGCCTCGGTTAACCGGATTAGGGGCACGTCCGGTAGTGTTGGGTCTGGAGGAGGTGATGGAGCACGGAGAAAGTCTGTGACCTTACTCCGGCGTGGAGCAGAGTACCGGTATGTTGGAGTGTAGCCGAGCAGCTCGTTGTAATCTCGGTTGCGATAACGGAGCACGGCCCTGATGGCTTCTTCGTTGGGATAGTGGTAGTTGGCTTGTAAGGCTTGGATTGCTGCAAAGGAAACAAGAGAAGTGTTAAAACACAGAATATGGAGCAAAAGCAATTGACCGAGCAAGTTGGCACGGCTTACATGTGGAACTGAAATTCTTGCTGATCAACCAGCCCGGTACGTCGGCCGTTTCATAGTTACCAGACACCCAGAAAAAGCCGTCGTTGTGTAAGTCCTTGTCTGGGGTGCCGGTCACTATTTTTTCTTTGCCCGGTCGAATTTTTAACTAATAGGCGAGGCCGTCGCCCGTGTGCCCAAGGGTGTATTGACGAAGTATCTCGGCTAAACCTAAGTTGGTTCCTAGCCGGTTGTTCAACTCGTGGACTCCGTTGATTATTCGGTAAGTGTTGATTGAGACTTGAGTGGGTGCTAACCCGGTGCGGCGCAAGAATTCGGTCATCAGTGGGTTGACCGGGAAACGGAGGCATCCTTCAATGATGGATAACACGGTGAAGGAGCACTGGTCTAATCTGTCCTAAGGGATTGTCTCAATTTCGCCGAGCTCTAGGTGGACATTGGCCGGGATACCGTACTCTTCCCGGAACACGGCCAGGGCAGCTGGAGTATCAATAAGGAAGCGGAAGCGCCCCATGTGTAGCTGGCTAGTTTAGCTCGGCTGGGGTGGTTTGGCACAAACTGGGGTTTAATGGTGGCTATGGAAGATATCTTCAAACCAGCTTGAGGGGGAGTGCTGGAAATTTGTGTTAATGCATATAATAAGATAGTGGCATATGATAGTGGTGTTGGTGGTAGATAGTGGCATGTATAGAATAGGATAGTGGTGTTGGTGGTAGATAGTGGCATGTATATAATATGATAGTGGTAGATAGTGGTAATATATAATATGTAAGTGGCATATAATGGGTTATAATGATATTTGTAATATCTCCTATATAAGGAGTGTCATTTGGTCTTGTAAAATAAGAAGTTTTGAATATAACAGAAATATATTCCTTCTTCCTCATATTTTCGGAGTTCTTCTTCCTCATATTTTCTAAGGGGTTATGTCCTAAAACCTACGGATTTGGTGCTCTAAAAGGAGAAATATCAAATGAAATGACAATAAGAAGAGTTGAAGGACTTAACAGTTGAGGGCAGTGGCTCTTTCTTCGAACACAAACTCTGAAATGGCAAGGGAGGAATGGCACGAGCTCTGGAACGTCAAAGAGAAAGGAAAGGCAAGAAGAGTGGAATGAAGGAGGCTGGGCATGCTTATGAGGTTGAAAAGCCGCCAAAATTTGAATGAGAAGGGACGGTTAGCTGCTCAAGGCCAATCAGCACGCTACACGTGTCCCCCCATTAACGCAGCGTTAGAGTGAAGAAACAGGAAGGTCAGATGAGGCGTCGACCGAGCAAGTCAAGAGACAAGAAGGTCAGACGAGGCGTCGACCAAGCAAGACAAGGAACCAAGCACGAAAATTAGCCCAGTTTGCCTCTGGCAAATTGTGAACCGAGGAAGAGTTCAACCCAGTTGGAACAGGTAATCTCGGTCACGCTAGCACGGACGGAATTAAGGGGCAATTGAGAGGGAGAAGTATGATCTGGATTAGGCCATGGTAATACCTGACATATTGTGGGCCGAACACATTTGGGCCAGGAGCGATTTTTGCTCGGTAATGGCAAGGGCGTGTGGAACCGAGCTGCTTGACCTTGTCGGCACGGAGGCTGGTCAAGTAAGGGTTCCACGGTTTATGTGTTGCGCGGTTAGAAAGTGCGCATCCATAGCTCGGCATGAAGGTTCATGCCTGAAACTCGGCAAGAAGACCTTTGGTTGACCAGTATGACCAATCTCAAGCTTGGCTTCGCCGGAATACAGTCGAGCATAGCTGGAAAGGAGCTCGGTCATTGGAGCACTTGGGCATGAAGCGCAGCATGGCCGTTTACAGCCGAGATGCTGCAGTTCGGTTGCCGAGCTCCCAGTAGAGTGGGTTGGAAGTTGGGTTAGGTGATGTTCAGCAAGATTTGTGCTGACAAATGGGATAGCAGCACCACGTGTCGAGAGAACACTAGGAGTAGGTTTGGGGGGTAGAAGGTATATAAGCAAGTCTGCGCCCCCCCATATCGTAGATGACACATTTTTGGTGAGATAAACACAAAACACAACTCAGTCCTCTCTCTCTCTCTCTCTATCCCTGTGTGTGTGTCTAACTTGATCGTCGGAGGGGTTTTCCGGCCACACACCGCCGTGTAGCTCACCGCCATCGTGCTCGCAGGTAGATCGGACAAACAGGAGCTTGGAAGAAAGGAGTACGGGCTTGCCTGAATATTTGCTCCCCGCACACTAATAAAAAAAAATAAAAAAATCAAATACTAATGCATTATTAGGTTGCCAATGCGTTGTTATGTTTGCCAACACAATGTAATCTTATTACAACACAATGTTTTCCAACATAACACAATCTTATTTCAAAAATCAATATAAGAATCCCATGTAAAACACAATGTTGAAATGAAAAAATGTACACCCTCTATCGGCTCCTTGTATGATTTCCAATTGTGGCTTTCCAACTTATCACATCTCTCACACCTTATTTGCTTCAGTTTCTCACCCCTTGATGGGATTCTATTCTTTTTCGACCTACCGAGTGTTCTTTTCACAATTGGTGGGTATATAGTGAAGTCTGTGGGATCAAAAGGCGACTTTTCTACCGACGGTATAGGGAATATGGCACCAGAATAGGTTGCACGATACGTCTCTACATGAAAGTAATGTTCCACACAATCATTGAGATTATAGCAGCTCTTCTAGCAATAACGGCATGGTCACATGGAAATTCGTTGATTTGCCATTTGAAGCAAGAATACATACACCTTACAATATCAATTGTAACAGATGACATAGAATGAACCTCAAACACATCCTCATTAGCTTTGCTCACCTGCCAAGACCTGTTGTCATTGAATGAATCAATAAGCATTGTTTCAAATATAGGACAAATAAGCTCATTTCACTTGTTTGCTTGGTCACGCCACACAGACATTTGCCGTATCAACTGAGTATGAATTGTGTCCACCAGCTGAGTGATAGGAAGATTGCGTGCTTCTTTAATCCAATTATTAAATGACTCCGCCGCATTAGATGTCATCTCCCTATAACGTATGCCCCTACACAACATCACAAACATTGTACAATATTGAATTAAATTTCTTCAAAACTGAATATGAAATTTCACATCGTCACAAAACATAACTGAAATTTCACATTGCTACCATTCTAAACTTGACAAATGGAATACATCAGGAAACTACTATTACCTGAAATGAATTCGCCCAGTACTCAGGTGCCAATTCCTTGAAAAAACTATGTGCCTGTTGCTTACCCTTCTCTTTTAATTTCTCAAGCTTTTCATGGAACCCTACCACAGTTGGCTCGTAAGCACAGTCACCCAAACTACTAATGCTGTGGTCCCTAAATCCATTATCAATTCCCTTCATCCGGTCTCTTAAGTTGTTCTTCAAGTGTCACAAGCAATAATCGTGGTGAACAGATGGAAACACCTTCGACATCGCTTCTAACAGACCAAGATTACGGTCTGAAATAAAAGTAATTTGACGCTTATCATCAACAACTTTGCCCAGTTCGTACAAGAACCACGACCAATTGGCCGTGGTCTCTGAATCAACAATCACAAATGTAACAGGAAATAGACCTACAACACAACACCATTAAACAACTGTTCACAATATTCCAATGTGAATAGTAACACAAGTAGTTTACAAAAACACTATAAAGGAAACAGGTCATGTGATTGTTTATATTTACATTGCCTTATTACTATTGTTGTTTTTGGATTTGATTTCGTAAACATCAATAATGTGACCATTCACATTACTGTTCATTAATGGATAAACTCACTTTAGTAAACACTGGTGTAAACATTCACATCAGTGTATAATAACATGAATGTTCACATTACTGTTAATTTCTCAATCAGTCATATTATGTTGTTCACATCAATGTGTATTGATATAAACATTGACACCAATGTAAATGTGGAACACGCTGTGTAATCGTTTGTCATATGTCCATACTGTGCCACTCAATGTGAATATTTACATGAATAGACAGCTAAAAAAAATACTAACCATTGTTTCCATCTTTTGTCGTTGCTGCAAATAGCTAACCTTTGTACTTTCCTTTGAGGAATATTTCATCCAGGAATAATAAAGGCCGACAAGAATTAAACCCATAAATACACGTAGCGAATGATACAAAGAAATGGCAAAACTGTTGACTACTCGCATCATAGTCAATATTGACATAACTCCCCGGATTGTAACGCATCACAGTATCCGAATACCACCGCAGCTGGTCAAACGATAATGAGTGATCTCCATGAATAACAGCCTTTGCTTTCTCTACGCCTAACCATACCACGTGGTAACTCACATCTAGCCCATAATCCCTCTTCAAAATAGCTACCACCTCACACGGCCAAGTCAACGGCTTGTTCCTCACAATTTCAGATATAGTACTCGACACCAAGTCAGAACTAACTCTCGGATTCTTCGATGTTCGGACATCCATACCATAACTATATATGCACATCACTGAACCTCTTGATGTAGAAAAAACCATTTGCTCATTGTGCTTTACAATGTATAGCCCACAAGTAGCCTCTCTCCTCGCTCATCGCACACACCGCAGTAACCCTTGTTGTCTCATTCTTGACATACGTAAACTGAAACCCAGATTGGATGACATACTTACATAAAACATCACGAAATTCTTGTGCACCTCCAACAAATCGTTGTCCCACATGCGTAATACCGTTTGCCCAAGGTGTTGACAACAACACATTCTCCTTATGGTGGCAAAATCTACGTAGTGCATCAGTTTCTTCCTCACCTCCCACACATAGTGACCCAGAGCTACTTGACTGACCAATTTCACTTTTCAACTCAAGGACAACTTCTACATGTTGTACCCTCATTGATTTAGCAAGCAATAACATGTTCTGAAATTCTTCCTCATTGTTCAAATCACACCTATTAATCTCAAGTAGCCGACAGAACAATGAAATAGAACTAGCAGACAACTCAACCCATTTTTCACACAAACACTCCACCAAACACGAATAACACAATGCATGGGAAACATTTATTACAGTTGTACTACAACCATATGTGCACACCAACTTTATAAAGGTATCCATCTCCTGTAAAAACACAACAATACAACAGTCAACAATAATCCAAACGATATGAAAATTCACATTGTGCAAAATTAAATGCCTATGTATACAGTTCAACTACTAAATCCATAATGAAAACTATCACCACCATCTTTACACAACATAAAACATTTTACAATATCAAAATGATACCACCACAATAAGGTAACAGTATACGACATGCAAGCAACCCTTCATAACTTCATATTAACAAGATGTGAACATCCACATTGTTACATATACTTTGAATTATCACCCACACAGAGCCTCATTAAGCAAACATCAAAGTAAAATGAGAACATCTACATTCTTCACATAATCTGAATGACCTCCTCTCCACAAGACCACGTAAAATGCATATAATTGAACAAACAGAGCATCTCATCCATCATACAAATCAAAACATAAACTGAACATGTATTCATAACGAAAATGATACTAACCTTAATCATGCAATCCTACACTCGTCCTGTAACTCGAAAACAACTGATTTCAACTGATTATACTCCAGAAAATGTCACAATCGAACACCGTCCAATTCGTCATCTTCACTTGAAAATCACTGAACCATACTACAACAGCAATAATGAAACCCTAGCACATCAAAGCCTTGAAAAAAGCATGCAAAATAAAAATGTATCCATCTGAATTAGAATGATAATCAAAAGCGTGAAGATAGAAACTACCAAAATCTCCTTGTAGTGCCTTAATGCTTTAATCAATTGCTTTGATTTTTAGTGTTTGTGTGACAACTCTCACAACTGCTCAGTGCTAATCTATGATTAAGCATGTTAAATGACTGATTGACTGAAATCCTGAACTGATTGATTGAGTATATAGCTTAAGTGCATTTCTATCTGTTAATTGTTGAATGATCTGTTCATGTTTTGCGCTTTAAACTGTAAATTGAAGGCCTTATCGGCGGTCGAATCTGAAATCGAGTAATGTTTTATGCTAGTTAGAATTTATGTGATTTTATGGTATATTTAATTGAAATGTGATTTGGTATGATTAAATTAGATTTAATAATGTTAAATTACATAAGTTGGCTTTATTTACCTAGTTGCCATTGAGTGGCCTTTCTCTACATCAATATTTGGGACTTGATTAGGAGCTTTTGACACTTTATTCTCAGCCCCTTTCCTTATACCAAACCGACTAGAGAGAGAGAGAGAGAAATAGGAGATAGATTGATTTCAACCAAATTGGCTTGGAGGCTTAGGAGATTGAAGGATTTCTTGCATATTGAGCTTCTACATTTGAAATTAGAGACTTAAGGTAGAGAATTTACCTTCTTGTTCATATTTTGGGTTGGTTCTTGCATGGTTTAGAGGATTGTTGGAGTTTAGAGCCAAATTATGGCTTAAATTGTTGAATTGAAGCTTGGATCATGCATGCATGTACATATTCTTGCATTTTGAAGTTGATTTTCATGAAATCTTGCATGCAAGTTTACATTCTTGTTCTAGTCCATGAGTTCATCATGGTTTTGAGTTTAATCTTGCTTTGGATCATGTTTTAAGGCATTAGAATTCACTAGAAACATGTGCAAATCTACTGTACCATAAATTTGAAGACTCAAGCAAGTAAGAAAATGATGTATTTTTGTTAATAATAGAAGGTACAACAGTCATTACATTCATTTTGAAAAGGCCATCAGACATGTAACCTTTTCCTATATATATCCCATTTTGGTAAGTACAAACTTTTCACTTTCAAAAACTAGCCTAAACCCATTTTTACTCAACAAAGATCTGGAAACAAGATTCTTGCGAATGTCTGGTACATGTAG
>NW_021029743.1:0-10699 GCF_004153795.1 Camellia sinensis | reverse complement strand
TACATATCCTATCTCTCTTTTTCTCTCTTTGTGTTCTAGGTGTTTTAGTTCTTACTATTGCACACAAACACCTAGTGTTTCACCTTCCTCTAGGAGCTGAGGTTCTAAAGAGTGTGTTTTGGAGTTTTTGTCTTGGATTCAAGCTCAAGGAGGCCATTGGAGCATCTTTGTTGAAGAAGGCATCAAGGGTGAGAAACTAGTCCTTTTTTTTCCCCTTTTTTGCATTGATTTTTCATCTGTCTTAGAGCTGTTTTTGTGATTTTTGTATAACATAAAAAATTTCTGTTTTTAGGCCCTCTTTATTGTTTATTAAGAGTGTTTCTTGGTTTGAGGGTAGTTGACCCCTCTTAGGCCTTGAAAGGCCTCATTTTGAGCCATTTTGTGCTAGCTCCGGGCTTTTGGTGTTGGGGTCTCTTCACCACTGAAATCTTGAGGGGTTTCAGTGGTGAAGGTGATGCCTTGAAGTCCCAAGAAGGAGAGGGCCATCCCCTCTCCTTGTTGTCCTTGAAAAGGGCATGTTTTGGCCTCTTGAGAGAGCATTATGCTTGAGTGTGTGTTGAGCATGTTTGGTTTGTTTTTCATGCTTATATATCCATAATATAACATGATTTCAAGTTGGTTTTGGTACTCCATGCATGCTTAGCATAGTTGCCTTGTAATGCCTTCTTTATGCCTTAACATGTTTTAGGTTGTTAGCCTTTGTTGGAGCATGTTTTAGGCTTGTATTTGTGAAGATTATGTGCTTATTTTGCCATGTTCTAGGTCTGTCCATAAGTATTTGGGTTGATTTTAGCATGCATTATATAGCTCCTTTGTATTTGGGCTTGTTGGCCTTGAGTATGTGCATGTGTAGCATGGCATCTTTGCATTGTTTTGGTGATTTGGGATCATCCTATATGCCATTTCAGTCCCATTTCCATGCTTGTTTGATTACCTTGCATGCCTCTTTAATGCTTTGGAAGCTTGTGTAACAATGCTCCATGTTTTGGTGTTTATGCATGCCTTTGTTTTTTGAGTCACTTAGATGCCATCTAAGTAGCCCTTTAGCTTTGTTTTAGCATGCTAAACCTCTGATTTTGGTCCTTCCTTTCATGCCATGTTTGGTCTTGTTAAGTGTAGTTCACTGCTCGTTGGCTTGCTTTGAACATTTGGATCATTTTGCATGTGAATGTTAGCTTATCTTGCTGCTTGGTTTGGCACCATCCTAACATGACTTTCAATGCTCATGTTGCATGCTGATTAGTCCATGATTCCCCCTTTCAAATGTGTTTGAGGGTTGTTCAATTTGTGCCTAATGTTTGGACCATAACATGTGTATGTGTGCATGTGTGTTTAGCATCCATTTTGGGCATTAATGGCCACAGTTTTAGGCCTTATTAGAGCTGCCTAATTCATGTATAAGCCCATCTTGCCATCCATTTGCATTGCCACATGTATGCTTGCATAATTGCATAAGTTCATTGCCATGCCATGTTGCATTCCTAGCTTGTATGCCTAGGTTGCATTGCATCTTGCATGCATTCCTTGTCCCTTGAATTGGGTGATAGGGATTGGGAGTTTTGTTTGATTGGTTTGCATTGCATTTGAAACCAAAGTTGCATGATAGGAATTAGGCCTTGTTTGGTTTGTTTGGTTTGCATTGCATTTGAAATCAAAGTTGCATACTCGGTTCTTTGGGCCATCATGCATGGAAATGCGTGATTGGTGGTCCGAGAATCGAGGCGCATGCCCCTTCGAGTCATTATCATGATAAGGGACATGGTTGGTGCATATATGCCTTGAATTGTGCTACCATGCTTTGCCTTGTCCTCTGTTGCTGTGGGTTGCAGGTTCTGCAGGAACACTCTACCGACCGGCAGTGTAAGGTGCCGGCCGGCAACAAATTCTCTGCCGACAGCTTCATTTGGTGCCGATGATCATACACCATTACCGGTGGTAATTCCATCTAGCCGGTGGTGATCCCCTCTGTCCAAGGATGCAGTCCTGAGGTTTTGACAGTCTCCAGAGGAGTGAAGGAAAGAAAACAGAGGCAACCCATGCATGGCGGCGCGTTTCCCGAGGCGTTTTACTGCTTTCTCTTAATTTATTTAATTTGTTAATTAAATTAATTAATTTGTAATATTAATTAGCTTGCGTAGTTAATTAATTTGTAATAATTATTCGGTCTCTCCGAGTGAGGGCAAATCTGTAATAAGTGTGGGTGAGTGTGTGAATGTCTTCCAACCACCACTTCTTTCTTCCCTTTTACTTACCCGCTTTAATGGTTAGTATTAGCACACGTTTAAATTAGCATACCTTATGCTATGCATGCGTGCATTCATGCATTTGTATTACATACATTAGGCTCGGTACATCACGCTAACTGCATTTGTATTTCAAATTCCAAACTGAATATGTGATAATTGTGCATTTTCACATGACATGTCTAGGTTAGCCGAGCCTATCTTAGCAACATTTTGTATGCGATGCATTAGGCACTTAACATGGACTTGGATCATGCATGTTTGCTAACGAGTTCTTTATTTTGGCATGGAGTACTATGTAAGTATTTTAATGCTTTAGCACGTCGCATGTGTGTGAATGCTACCATGACAGTATGTTTACCATGTGGCTAGATGCTTATGTGTTAAACTGTTTGAATGCCTGTGGGTGGAGGCTGGATTGTTTGAGTTGGAAAGACTCGTTGAATTCTGCATTTTAGCCTACTTGCGAGTAGCAAATTCCAAAGCATTTTCAAAATGAACGGATATGCAATGTTTCTTTCCAAATTAGGCAATCTAGTCATACTTGTTTGCTGCGCGCATAAACTAGTAATTCTAGGCTAATAAATGGAATAAGAACACATAACGTTTTCAAAAACGGATATCACGGTTAGTAGAGGCCGGTCTTCGGACCGGGCGAAAGGGGGTGCTCATAGCTGACCTTCCCGATCGTACCCAAGCTCTCAAGCCGAGACAAACTCCGGTGTGACGGACATGTGGCCTTCGGCACCGAGTCAGGTTTTCCTAATTTTCCATTTTAAAAATATTTAGGTGGCGACTCTGTATCTAGCAAAGCAGTCCATGTTTGGCACTACTTTTTCAAAAATCTGTTTCTCGAACGATTTGCCATATTTGGACTCTTTGGTTCAAGATTAAGAACCGCGACACAAAATCGAGAGTCCGAACTGTAGCGAGGTCCCCCCCCCCCCGCGGGCTTGTTTTACACGGGTCTACCGGCAAACATTTTGGATGCATCTATCGCACCCTCTCTCATTTGGCAATATGAAGAGGGATTTTTGTCAAGCAGCACCGAGTCAGGTAGTGAGTCGGAATCTGATTCGACCGAGTCTTGTGAGTCAGAATCAGATTCCAGCTCAACTGAGTCTGAGTTCGGTATTCCTGGGGCTGACAACCCGGATGCCACAGTCCTGTCCAGGTCGTCTCTTTCTTTTTTTTTTGAGTCTATTGTAACTGAAGAATTGGACGATTTGGATATGCTTAATGAGAATGATGTGACTGTGGTTTCTGAATACTTTTCTGTGCCGTTGATTTATTGCATTAACTCAGACTTTCAAAATTTTGATGAAAACAACGAGGAAGAAATCCCTCCGGTTTTGCAATGCTTAATTGAGCAAGAGTAGGAGAGATTTGTTAAACCCTTAATGGATGAAATCACTACTGTGAATATTGGTATTGAGAAGGACCCGTGGCTTGTCCAGATCGGGTCCACATTGTCTTCAGAGGAACGCGAGCGCTTAGTCGCCTTATTAAAAGATTTCAAAGATGTTTTCGAGTGGTCCTACGAAGACATGCCTGGAATCGATCCTGAGATTGTACAGCATCGGATCCCTCTTGACCCCGAGGCCCGATTCATCAAACAAAAACTCTGAAGGATCTGCTCGGACTGGGCCCTCAAGATTAAGGAAGAGGTCACCAAGCAAATTGACGCAGGGTTCTTGCTGGTTTCCGAATACCCGACTTGGTTGGCCAACATTGTTCCGGTGCCGAAAAAGGATGGTAGGATCACGGTATGCGTGGATTTTATGGATTTGAACAGAGCTAGTCCGAAGGATGACTTTCCCTTACCGCATATCGATGAGTTGGTGGACTTCACAGCGGGGCATGCTTTGCTTTCGTTCATGGTTGGCTTCTTAGGCTACAATCAGATAGTGATGGCACCTGAAGATTGGGAGAAGACTGCTTTCACTACCCCGTGGGGGACATACTGCTACAGAGTAATGTCGTTTGGGTTAAAGAATGTTGGAGCTACATATCAACGGGCCGTGACTACAGTATTACTCGACATGATCCACAAAGAGGTTGAGGTGTACATGGATGACATGATTGTCAAGTTCAAAGAAAGAGAGGGCCACTACACCGCCTTGAAAAAGTTCTTCCAAAGGATCAGAAAATTTCGGTTGTGGCTGAATCCTCAGAAGTGTACGTTTGGCGTTACAGCGGGAAAAATGCTGGGGTTCCTAATTACACAGAGAGGTATCGAAGTCGACCCTTCCAAAATCAAGGCCATCTTAGAAATGCCACCACCGAGGACTGAAAAGGAGGTGCGAGGCTTTCTGGGTAAAGTGCAATTCATAAGACGGTTTATCTCAGAATTAACCTTGATTTGTGAACCACTTTTTGGCCTCCTGAAGAAAGAAAAGAAATTCCAGTGGGACGGCCGATGCCAAGCTGCTTTTGAACAGATCAAGGAATACTTACAGAACCCACCTGTGCTGTCACCGCCTGAGCTAGGGAAGCCGTTGATTCTGTATCTTTCAGTAACTGAAACTACAATGGGTTGTATGCTCGCACAAGAATCAGAGGACAAAGTGGAGAGAGCCATCTACTATCAGAGCCAGAAGATGCTAGAGTATGAGACTCGTTACACGCCGTTGGAGAAAGCTTGCCTAGCTTTGGTATGGGCTACCAGGAAGCTGCGGCACTACCTGTTAGCTCACTTCGTAATGTTGGTTTCACGACTAGATCCCATTAAATATCTTTTCGAGAAACCGGTGCTTACGGGTAGGCTTGCTCATTGGTTGCTGTTGCTTTCCGAATTCGATCTGAAATATGTGACGCGCAAGTCAGTCAAGGGAAGGGCAGTAACAGAATTCTTAGCCGATCATTCCGTGGAAGGAGGGGAAGCAGTTGAGTATTTATTCCCAGATGAGGCCATTTTGCATATCGAAGATGAGTCTAGGATAATGTATTTTGACGGCGCATCGAACCAATATGGGTATGGGATAGGGGTATTGGTGATAGCACCCGATAATTTCCATATCCATTTAGCATTTAAACTCCGATTCAAAGTCTCGAACAACGAAGCAGAATATGAGACATGCATTGCTGGTCTAGAAGCAGCCCTGGAACTAGGGGCAAAATGCTTGGACATCATCGAGGACTCAAACCTTGTTGTGTCTCAAGCAAAAGTAGACTGGAAAGTCAAAGAGGAAAAGATGATAATGTACCACCAAACCTTGGACTTGTTGATTCCTCAGTTTGAAAAGCTAAACTTCACTCATCTACTAAGAGAAAACAACAGGTTCGCAGATTCACTAGCAACTCTATCTTCCACGATAGACATCCCTTTTGGAGTCCAGATGCGTCCAGTCATCATTGACCAGAAGTTTGCGCCAGCATATGAATCAATTGCTGCCATAGATGAGGTTTAGGACGGGAACCCTTGGTATTGCGATATTTGGGATTTCTTGGTGAAGGAAGCGTATCCACCAGGGGTAAATGCCAAGGATAAAAGGGCAATCAAAAGAATGGTCGTTCAGTTCATTATCTGCGGACGTAAATTGTACAAGAGAGGTCATCTGGGAATGCATAAGATGTGCGTTGAAGCTGAAGAATCAAAATGCCTAATGGAGGCCATCCATGGAGGGGAATGCGGTGCGCATATAAACGGGGTAATGCTAGTGTGAAAGATCCTCAGACAAGGTTACTACTGGTCTACCATGGAGCAGGATTGTATCAGCTTTGTTCGGCGTTGCCACAAATGTTAGATCCATGCAAACTGCATGAACATTCCACCGTCGAAGCTGTACAAGATGACTTCGCCATGGCCATTTTCGGTTTGGGGAATTGATGTGATCGGGGCTGTCACTCCAAAAGGGTCGAATGGGCATGAGTTCATCCTAGTCACGATAGATTATTTCATGAAGTGGGTTGAGGCCCAATCTTATGCGGTGTTGAAGGCGTCGCACGTTGCAAAGTTTATTAGAAACAACATCATTTGTCGCTATGGGGTCCCGAACGAGATCATTTCAGAAAACGGTTCCCACTTCAAGAAAGAAGTGATTGACTTGTTGGAGAAATACAACGTGGCTTTTCATAAGTCATCTACATACCGGCTGCAAACCAATGGAGCAGTTGAGGCCGCCAACAAGAATATCAAACACATATTGCAGAAGATGGTGGAAACCTACCGGGACTGGCCAGATAACCTGTCGTTTGCTCTGTGGGGCTACCGGACTTCAATTAGAACTTCTACTGGGGCGACTCCATATTCATTGGTTTATGGGATGGAGGCCGTTCTACCTATTGAAATTGTGGTTCCGTCTTTGAGAGTGCTGGCTGAGTGTCTAGCTGAGGCAGATTGGCAGCAGAGCAGGTTCGAGGAACTCATGCTCTTTGACGAAAGAAGACTGAAAGCACTGTACCATGTTCAAGGTTATCAGTGCAGAATTGCCAGGGCTTTCAACAAGAAAGTTAAGTCCAGGAATCTAAAGGAAGGAGATTTGGTGCTCAAAGATAATCGAGATCCCATCCACGACCCCAGGGGCAAGTTCAGACCCAATTGAACTGGTCCCTACATCATCAAGTCTATCTGGTCGGCTGGAGCTTTCGTTCTGATGGACCTAGATGGCCTAGAGTTCTCCCAACCGATCAACATGGACAAGTTGAAGAAATATTACCCCTGAGAGGCTCGTTAGGCTGAAAACCCGGAAGGGCGACCTAGGCAAAAATTAGAGCATTGAAAAATTTGAGATAATAAAAACTGAGCTCGCAAGGTTGAAAACCCGCAAAGGGCGGCCTTGGCAAAAGTTAGAGCACAAAAGGAGAGTGAAAATACTCGAGTGAACCAAAGATTGAACTACGTAAGGCTTGATTCCCATCTTTGGGATACGTAGGCAACTTCATCCTGAAATTTAGCCATAAACTTTTCCCCGATCAACTTTGTCCATTTGATCATCTCGACCATCTTTGTCTATTCAGCATTTCGGTTATGAATCTCTGGTGCAGTGTTTTTCAGACTAGGGGCAACTTTCCGTTGCCATGAAGTGCTGCGGTACAACTCAGACTAGGGGCAACTTTCCAGTTGCTAGGATCTGGGGTTGTGCATCTCAGTGACAGATTTCAGGCGTGTCCAGTTCTGATCCATATCGAAAATGGTTTTGAAAAGTTTTGATAAAAGTTGACTTTGTTCAAATTAATCTTTCTACAACTTAGACCATTTTTGGACCAAAGCGGAAAATTTTCAATACCCACAACCTTCAATTTCATTGATTTCAATATGGAGTTCTCCTGCTCTTGCATACAAATTGAAGTTGCTTTTTTATTACATTCATAAAGAAAACTTGAAAGTTCTGATTAAAGCAAATAAATTCAGGGCATGGATAAGTCAGGTGTTCCTGCGCCCCATTCCAGAGCTGGTCGAAGCCTCTGATGCCAAGCTGGGCCCAATCTGTGCCTCTTCATCGAGCCAATCTATGCACTCATCAGACAAAGTGCGACTGAAAGTGGAAGCGAGGGCCAGGAGTACTCTAGTCCTCCACGCTGTGGCGTACAGAGCAAGCTGCGCACCTCGGATTGGGAATGCAGTTGGGTACTCTATTCCCTCCGGCAGGAAAATCTGATCATGGCTGAACTGGCACTCGAATTGAAAAGGAAAGTAGAACACGCAGTGCGCCAAACCAATCAACTGAATCCCGGTCTGCCGGGACATGCTGTAACTCATTGCCAGTAGATTGAGCTAGGGGCATCGCCAAACAATGCGGTCTGTGGACAAGCGGCACATCCAATCGAACCACCATCCCTCATCAAGGGCATTGACCAGGCGTTGCCGGAAGAAGTAGCCACGAGCTGAGTATGCTGGGCAAGAGTCCACAACCTGCAACTTGTCCATCAACCACACCTGGGAAGGGATGAAAATGAGAGAATAAAGAATAGAAAGATGTACGATGAGAGAAAAGTGAGAAAATGGTTTTGTGAGAAAAACTGAGCCTGAGGGTCGAGTGATGTGAGCAAATACATATATAAGATTGGGTGGGAAACATTACCTACAGCAGTAGTAGACTCCCCACAAATTTGGTCGTCTCTCGGCGATAAAAGGCGTCCAAGCCCATTAACGTCTCAGCCAAGGTCATGGCAATGCAGTTCTTGCCCTCCTTCAAACCTTGGGCAACCTTGATCAACCGGACACTAGACCCTCCGGAGCCTGAGACAAACAGGAAATGAGATAACATGCACAAACAAAGGGCATGTTGCCGAAAGCCTTGCCAATGATGGTCACTACGGTCACCGATATCAGAAAACTAACAAATCAAACTCGGAATATCCAGCATTCTGTCACCATGACCGAGCATCATGCAAAATAAGCCCACACATCCATCCTAAGGCTTGGACATAGCCGAAGCCAAATTGAGGCAAGATTTCTTCATCGCGCTCGGATTCCATTAAAGCTTGGAAATCGTCAAAAGTGGGACACATCTCTTGTCCGCCAAAGCTAAAGACATGTGTTACCGGATTCCAAAACCTTTCCGTGGCATGGAGAAACGGAAAGTGCAGCGGAGTGCGACTCAGCGTGAATAGTGCGTTTACGCCAAAGCCCCGGAAATTCAACTTTTTCGAACCATCCAAGTTGGCGATCCAAGCTGTGAGATTTTGGGTAAAAAACTCTTCCATTTGAAGCAAATCAGTGTTGAATTGAGGAAAACTACGAAGCTGAGACCCTTTGTAGGGGATAAGGTGTGAGTGGAGGACAGGTGTCAGCATTCTGGTGGTCTTTACCATTTATGGCCGGCCGGCCAAATGTAGTGCCGACCGACCACCACTTTTGGCCGGTGACCATCTCTCATGGCCGATGGCCCTCCCCCTTATTCCACAAGCTGTTTATGAGTTGAACATGCTGAAGAATTGTGGTTGGAACCTCCCCCGATGCCTTCCGGTGGTGATCTTGCGAAGTCACGTCTATTTGTTTATCGAGTTGTTGTACATTTGCTTATCGAGTTTTATGTCATGTTCCTCGAGTCCTTGCATTTGCTTATCGAGTTGTATGTCACATTCCTCAAATCTTTGCATTTGCTTAATCGACTTGTATTTACACCTGGTCAGCTCATCGAGTTCTTTGTTGTTGCTTATCGAGTTATTTTGTCATTGGTCAGCTCACTACCTGATTATTACGATGCAAGTGCTTAATTTTCAAACAAAATTCCAATTTCATTCACATGGTTATGTGATGCCACGCAATGCGATGCATAGGGCAACAAATGTAACACCTTTTTAAACAAAATAGTTGTTTCATTTCCACCATGTCTTTTGCAAAAAGATACATAGTTTTGAAGAAAGTAAAACCTGCCTGAGGCAGTGCAATGTGCTTAAAAGTAACAGTAGAAAAGGAAAGTAAAGCAAAGGGAGAGCACGGTAGCAGAGTGTTTGGATTAACGCTGGTGGCCTCCCCTATGATAGATGCACCTCCCGCGCCTTTGTTTGGGTCAATTATACAGTTTGGCACCTTCATTACTCGAGATAGTGCAAGAAGGTGCGCTTTGGAATGTTAACTGGTCTTCGTGTTGACCTCGAGCCATGTCTCTTGTGTGTGATGTTCGGTGCGTGCAATCCTTTTGTACCTTGCAGAGTCCGCAAATCGCTTTAAACATGTTGTATTACATTGCTTTGATATGACTATGATTAACACACTCGTTATGCATCCTGCTTTCAACAAATGTCTCGTCTTGATTTGGTTGCATCTCAACAAATGCGAGTAGCATGCCTTCACTATACTTGTGCTATACATGCATTCGAATTCCTGCTATACACATTGCTTGCATTGTTGCATGCTTTACTTACATGTGTATATGTATTCTCAGGTGGTTACACATTGTATACGTTTTGCGTGTACTTTACTTACATGTGTTCATACCTTGCTTGCCTTACACATTGCATGCGTTGTCGCGTTATGCTTTACTTACATGTGTTCAAGTTCCCTTCTATACACATTGCATGTGTTGTCGTGTTATGCTTTACTTACATGTTTTCGAATCCCTTTCTATACACGTTGCATGCATTGTTGCGTACGCTTTACTTACATGTGTCTATATCTTCACACATTGTGCACGTTGTCATGTGTTCTTTACTTACATGTGTTTAGGCCTTCATAGCGTTGTTATGCTTGCCTTTAGTCGCATTGTTATGCTTCCCAGTCAATTTGCGTTGTCACGCACTTTCAATTGCATTGTCATGCATACTGCTAACGATATTGTACCTGTTAAGTTTCTCTCTTTTACAGACGTGATATTGTACGTACGGTTTATTTGAGGCTGGTGCAACCAGATGAACCGGACAGGTATTGTATTCTCCGCGTGAAACGTAGCGAGAAATACATAATTCTCTTACATCCTTTCTGCATTATAGTGTAGTTGGATTCGTGTTAGACTGCTTAAAACTGTTGCATTTATTGTATGTATATACTTCGTTACAGCTTTCTTTGCATG
>NW_021029731.1:391409-403369 GCF_004153795.1 Camellia sinensis | reverse complement strand
TAGCTTACATTGCATGCTATTTTGGTCTATGATTTTAGCACTTTTTGGCCATGACTTAAAAACTGATTTTGTGCATATTTTGGACTGCCTTAGCTCTGTTTTTATGCCTCATGGTCGAATAATGCTTGCTATGCATGGTTGTAGTTCAATACCCTTGCCTAGCTTTGTGTTTTGAAGCCTATTGCATGCTTATGTTGAGGTGTTTCCATGTTTTGGGGCCATTGTGCATCATATTTTAGAGCTTACATGTATGTCGTATTCTCATATTTTCCACTCTTTAAAAGCGTTTGAGAGTCGTGGTTGTTTGCCTCGTTTTTGGACCATTGCATGAGCTTCATTTCTATGCATGTTGAGCCATCATTTTAGGATATTTTCCCACTATCTTGGACCTACCTAGGGTATGTTTGGGGTTAGTTTTTCCATTTGTGCATTGCTTTGTGTACCTCTAGTGTAATGCACTTCACTAGTTTCGGTATTCGGGCCATCTAGCATGCATTGTGTGAAGTGTTTGCATGATTCGGGACCATTGTGCATCATGTGTTCAGAGTTGGAAAATGTGTGTTTGTATGTCATATTTCATCCCTTGCCATTCTTTGATAAAGTTGCATTTGGTGCCTTAGGATCAGTCCTTTGCATTGGTACATATTTGCATGTGTTTTGTTGCCTAATTTCATCATGTTTGGCCACTAATTTGAGTGTGGCTGAGGTCCATTCATTTTAGTTTAAGTCCGTCTTGCATTGTGTATGCCATATCCATGTTGTCGCATGTTTGATCTCGCATTGCGTATGCCTTGATCAGGCCTTTGTGTATGTCCATCGTCACATGTGCGTTGTGTATGCCATAAGGTGTTGTATGCATCAAGTATGTCATTTGTAGTTCATAGCATTGCGTATGCTAGTTGCACCTTTGTATGTCATTCCTTGCATGTTTGCATGTCTTAGTTACATTTCGTTTAGGATTGCATGTTAGATATTGCATTGTGTTTGCATGCCATGCCATTCTAGTTGTTGCATAGTGTTTGGAGTAGGGTTTAGTCCAAGCACGGGAAACGAGGGACGTTTCGTACTCAAAGTGACGAAACGTGCCTCGATTCCCAGTCACCGACACTTTGGATTATCCATGATGGAGTTTAGGTCTTGTTATGTTTATGTGTGCATTCATTTCACATCGAGTCGTGCAATTCGACTCCTCAGCCATCATGCATCGAGATGCGTGATTGGTGCCACGAGGATCGAGGACTACACTCCCTAGAGCTTGTGCAAGGACAGGAAGAGTGGTCATGCATACATATGTTGAAGATACTTTGCCATGCCCCTTTCTTGCTCTCTATTGCAGCAAACCAGAAACTAGCAGCAAAAACTGGTCAAGCAGCCTTCTGGAGCTTTGTACAATATTCCGGGAACAGTCGCAAACAGAGGCAAATTGGGGCATCGCGATGGATTTCCCGACAAGGCGGCCTGAGCATGCATGCATCCCTATCATTCAAGACCGAGCTGAGGCAATCCATTTTGGTTTAATTTGCATACTAGTTTATTTATCTTAGTTAATGTGTTAATTAATTAGGGTTGTGTAATAATTAGCTGTAGTTCATTATTCATTTGGCTATGTATTATTATTCGGACCCTCCGAGAGAGGGCAATGTTGTAATAAGAGTGCGTGTGTGTGATGTATGTCTTCCAACCCCACGTTTTTCTCCCTTTTATTTACTAGCTTACGATGGTTAGTTTAGGGCATGTTTCAATTAGTATACTTGTGCTCGCATGATTGCATTCATTCATCTGTATTGCATGCACCGGGCTCGGCGCATCATATTAACTGCATTGTATTTCAGTTTCAAGGTGAATACATGTTATCTGTCGCATTTCATATGCCATGTTTAGAATAGCCGAGCCTACCTTAGTTGCATTCTTGCATGTGTTGCATTGGGCATTCTTAACATAATTAGGATTCATACATAATTTCTAATTAGCTTCTTTCTTTGGCTTGGAGTACTCGGTGAGTGTTTATGTTTTAGCATCCTTGCATGTGTGTGAGTGACTGCCATGATAGCATGCTTACCATGAGGCTATGTGCTTATGTGATATACCTACCTGAATGCCTGTGGGTGAAAGTTGGGTTGCTTGAGTTGGAATAATTCGTCGAAACCCGTGTTTTAGCTTACTTGCGAGTAGCAAATTTCAATCCATTTTCAAAACAAATGGGCATGCGATGCTTCGCTCCAACTTAGGCAATTTAGTCTATACTTGTTTTGTTGCGCGCATCACACAGTAATTCTAGGGCTAATAACCGAAATAAGAGTACATAATGTTTTCAAAACTCAATATCATGTTTAGTAGAGGCCGATCTTTGATCGGGCGAGTGGGGGTGCTCACGAAGTGACCTTCCCCAATCGTACCCAAGTTCCCGAGCCGAGGCAACTTTGGTGATGACGGACACGTGGCCTTAGGCAACGAGTCAGGGTTTCCTAAATTCCTCCAAAATAAAATATTTAGGTGGTGACTCTGTATCTGGCAAAGCAGTCCATGTTTGACACTTCTTTCAAAAAAATCTGTTTTCAAAAATGATTTGCTGGATTTGGACTCTTTGATGATTCATCGGTCTTGTATTGCACTCTGCGAGATTAGATACAGGACCGTGACATTGAGTCCTGAACTATAGTGAGCCCAAATGAACAAAACGGGGGATTTCCTCCCGGGACGTTCGGGGACGTCTACAACGTCACAGAGAAAATTGGTCCAGAGAAATTTTTTCTCTGACCTTTCCTAAACTTTCCACTATAAATTTATTTGCCCCCTCCTTCTCCAAATTTCTCTGCCGTCTATATACTTCCCACTCTTCCAGAGAAATTTCTCTGCCTTTCCACAAAATTACATCTCCAGAAAAATTTTAAATTTCTCTGCCCTCCCTGCCTCTCTTGGAATCAACTCTCTAGAGAAAATTTAGAAATTTCTTTGGTTTTCCATTCTTTCTAGAGAAATTTTCCTTCTCTGGCCTTTAGAGAAATTTCCCTCTCCAGAGAAAATTTCTCTGGCCTTCCTGGCCTTCCCTGCTCTCCAGAGAAATTTTCCCTCTCCAAACCCATAGAAATTCACTCAAACCAGAGAAAATCTCCCTCTCCAACCCCAGAAAAATCCTCTCTCACAATCTTTTCTGGTTGAAACTCAATAACCTCAGGCAAAATGTGTTCCATGGTTTACACATTGACTGGGGTGTTACAAGATCTGTCAACAGTACCTTGGGAAATTTAAAGAAAAATGAACCTTGATTCAATAATCTTCACAAATCAAAAGAACTATACAAGATATGGAACGAACGTTATAATCAAGGCCAGCAGGCTCAAGTTACAAGATATCAATTGAAGCACAAAAAACAACATGCTCAGAATAAATTGGGATAACTCACAGTTTTTTTGTTGGCACTCCCATATTTGTTCTGGATCTATAAAAAACCAACAACCCAATGTTAGTATCAGTAGCAGAGACTAAGGAAAACACACAGCCTTGAGCACCCACCTTTACTAAAAAGTCAGTTACATCCAACAACAACGACTTGGCTTCAAAATGGGAGACCACAAAAAGGTTGAGACCACAAAAAAATATATATTCATGAATATAAAGCCTTTTTGTGGATTATGAATATATATTTCTGATAAAAAGGTTGAGACCATAAAAAAATATATATTCACGATGTTTCTAGTAATAAATTTGACTGACGTCCCATACTATAGTGCACAATAAGGTAGTGGAATATTAATTACACGTATATAAGTTAAAACTCTTATTATTAATTTCTGTCTGTATTTAAAATAGTCCTAGATTTTGTCAAAATGATTTTCGTTGCTTTTTATCTAAAATTTCCTAATCATGAATATATATTTCAGTCAACCTTTCTAATTCATGAATATATAGTTTAGATAAACATCATGAATATACAACCTTTGCAAGCATTTTGCTGGTAAAGTTCTTCAAAATGGGAAATATAGTAATTGAGCTTGATGAAGAACTATACAAGATATGGAACGAACCAGTTGATAGAGGAAGATGAAGATTGAGGATGAAGATATATATATATATATACACAGAGAGAGAGAGAGAGAGAGAGAGAGAGATCGCAATCTTCCCCAAAGCCTGCGTAGCATCGGTGTGTAGCTGAACATTCAATTCCTTGCAAATTTTCCCAATCTCAGTGGGTGTGGTAGTGAATGAGAGTGAGAGTGGAGGCAACGGTTCATGGTTGATCGAATCACAGAGAGAGAGAGAGAGAATGATGAAAGCCCTAGCCAGAGGAGAGAAGAAAGCGAGAAAGTGAATTTTCTCTGGAATATACGGGTGTAGGATCAAGGGATCTTAGACATTATAAAATAATATTGTGGATCTCTTCTACCACAAAAAATGGGAAATGAACCTTAGACTAATTTTCCCTTATAGAACTCACACTTTACTTTATCCCTTTTTTACAACTATAATAACCCTACTAGGGTTGGTAAACAATTTATAAATAAAGGAAATTTAGCTAAAACTTTTTTATTGGACTCTTATTTGATAAAAATAACAATTTAATTTATTTTGTTTCATAAATTTTTTTAAGAAGAAAACACATAATTAGTAAAGATAATGTAAAATATTTTTTTTTCTTGGACAATACTACCAAAGTAATATGTTATTGTGAAAAAAAGTAACAGTAAAGTAACGTGTTACAGTCCAGCAGAGTAATATGTTACTATTACTATTTACATCAATTTTGACAGCAATAATTTTTTTTTTTTTTTAGAATTTCATAGTCAACATGGATCTTATTTGACAGATCTTGATGAGAGAATTTTAAAAATACTAATTTTATTAAAAATCGACATGTATATCAAAAGTTATATTATTTTAAAATTTAATATTTTAATAATAATAGTATGTATTGGTCTTTTCATAAATTTTTTTTTGTGTTTATCCTTAATGTATTAAAATTTTATTATGAGGGACTTTTAACCAAATCCCCCACAAAAAATGGTTGAAATTATGAAACTCAAGTCATTTTTAAAGGCAAGAAAAAAGTTCAAGCAATAATTCTGAAATTAGTTGGAAACTAATATCTTAAGCTAAATTTAAAGATGCGACCATCATCGTTTTTCTTTTGGTCATTTTAAATAAAATAACCATTGTTCTCAAAGATTAATTATTATGGATTTTACATGTATAAAACTTTTGAATCTAGACAAGTAGCTTAGTGGTTGAAAAAAAAAAGCAGCTTTTTTTTTTTGTTGACATGAACAACATTCTAGATTTGATTCTCCAACAAGGCTTATTATAATAAATTAAGATTTTTAAAACAAAAATTTAAGAATAAAAATCACTTTTTAAGAACAAAATGTCTTGAATGCTACAAAATGTCATTATTGTATTTTTAGTAACAAAATTAGATATTTAGTAATGAATTACTATCATTTTGACTAAAATTTGCCTCTAAGGAAAATAAGCCTTTTGACACAAAATTGTTTGTTCCTAAAATTATATTTATTAGTGACATTTTAAAATTTTGTTGCTAAACTTTTTTTTTTTTTTTAAAAAAAAAACTTTTGGGAAGGCTTTTTGTGACTACTCACTAGACAACTAGAATTGGTGTCTTAATATTTTTTACCACTAAAGTTACATTTTTGAAGACGAAAAAATTTGACTACTAATAGTCCTTATGTATTATAATCTCTTAATTAAAACGCATAATTTGTGAATAATTATATGTATCCTAATATGTTAATATGTTAAGGAAGGTCCTGATAAATAAATAAATAAAGAGTATATAAGACTTTTGATTTTGTTGGAATGAAATGCATAAATAAAAAGGGTGCAGCTTGTCCTAGGTTTGAAATGGAACGGTCTAGTTTGGCCTATGGGCCTATTTTTGAGCCCCATTTTGATAATTCAAACCGTTTAATGTGTAAAATTCATTGAGTACTATATCTCTGTAAAAAATCAAGTTGATTGGATATCGATAGCTATTTAATTGGATCAGATTTGTATAAAAAAATGAACGATGAAAAAATAAATGGTTGATAAAAATCTGATCCGATCAAATAGCTATCGATATCCGATTAACATGATTGTTATAAAGATATAATACTAGATGAGTTCTACACATTGAACGATTCGAATTATTAAAACGAGACCCAAAAATAAATCTATGAAACGGATTGAGCGGTCCAATTTTAACCCCAAACTTGAGACAAGCTGGACCAATAAAAAAAAGCTTACTTTCCACATCCACTAAAACTATGCCACAACTATTTCTTCCCCTTTATTTTTTTATCTCTTCACATATAATTAGTTTTCTGACCTTTCTGGCATTGCTGCCACTCAACAGTTTGCGCCATCTCCGGCCCATTTTGGCAACTTCGGTTTTTTATTTTTATTTTTAATTTTTTTTATCATCTCTTTAACTTTTTTACACATTTTTTTTAAAAAAAAAAATTAAAAAAATAACTTTTAATCTATTTCCCAAAATAACTCCGAAATTACTTCAAAAGCTTGGCACTTTGAGCCCAACATTGTTAAAATCAACCACTATCTTTATCTTTAGTACCTCTATATTTTACACACAATCTCACTGTATTTATTTATTTATTTTAATTGTCACAATTATTTTTTATATTTTTAATCAAGTTGCAATGTATTTAGTCATCAATTGCCAGGAAATAGTCATGTGACAATTGCATGAGATTGTCATATGGCTATTTTCCACAACTCACGTTTGGGTATAGTATCATAACTCGATCAAAAGTGTAGAAATAATTGTTACAACCAAAATTAGAGAGGTCAAAGCGAAATTTTGTATGAAATTTCGTCTAATCAAATTTTTTTTACTGATCCTTTATTTCAAATCTTCACATTTGTCCCGTCAAAATATCCATTTGGATTATATTTAGATCAAGAATTTAAAAAAAAGATTTGTGAAGGAGCAAAAAAAAGTAAAGAATATTTAAGTTATATTTTATTCACTTTTCTTTTTTCCTTTTCCTATTATAAGTTCTTTTTCAAATTCTCAATCCAGGGGCTTAAAATCCATACCTTAGAAAACCCACAACTAGTCGTATAATATCTAAGCTAGCTAGCTCTTTTGTTTTCCTCATCATTCCTAGTCATCCCCTAGTTGCTTGTTTAAAAAGAAAATAGGTTACAACTAAATCCTGTGTATAGCATATGAAAATGACTTCTTTACACCTACCACAAAATCTCTTACTGCCATATTCAAATAGAAAGTAGTCAATAGTGTCTGTTTTGTCTTGAGAAAGAAGGATGACATGTTGAAAACAGAGACACACAGAGAGAGAGAGAGAGAGAGAGAGAGAGAGAGAGAGAGAACTAAGTGGGTATTGGGGCTTGCTCATCTGCTGCATAACAGCTAGTTTAGCATCTTCAACTATTGCATATATATACACATTTTTCTGTTGAAATAAGGGCTGTTCTGTTTAGACTTATTGTTTTACCAGCAAGAGATTTTGAGAATGCAAATTATGAAGAAGCTAGTAGTATACTCCACCACCACCACCACCACTCATGCAAACTTCATTCTTCTTTTCCTCCCATTTGTAGGCTGCTCATCACATGATCATCTCAACAAAGCCACCAATCACAAGGTCAGTCATTCATTCAATTTTATTTTATTTTTTCTTTCATAAAAACCCATGAATATTACTAGAACGGATGCTCATTCTGTCGGAACATCCATTTTCATGTATTTGATTCGGTAAAAAAGAAAATGGACATTTTATTTCAAGACTGAAGAATACCCATTTCATTCGTGTCTAAAATCTTTCCAGTGAATCAAACACTATCCAAGAAATTGATGTAAATTCCTTTGCTTTATAGTTAGGGACCTCCTTAGTCTGCGTTACAGTTTCTCGTTAGACAAGAATACCATATAAACAATAACACATGGTAATCTAAAAATATCTAATAATATTCCAAACTCAATAAATTTTCATTGTTAGGAGGTGGTGAGCCATCAGAAGACATTTGACATCACAGTTCATGGAGTTCTGTTGTGGGCATCAATGGGATTGTTGATGCCACTTGGGATACTTACAATTAGACTGTCCCACAGAGAGGAATGCAGAAGATGGTTCAGAGGACTCTTCTATTTCCATGCCATTTTGCAGGTTTACCCTCCTTCTTCAAAATCTCATCTTACCCTGGTTTTCAAATTCAAAATCTGTTTTTTAATTTATTCTCACAAGAAAACTATACACATATATGTTCAATTGTTACAGACGTAATTACGTGTATTTGGAGTTTATTCATAAAATCTTGTACCAAATGACAAGATAAGTGGGTTTGAGTAATCTGTCATAAAAGAATCACACCATAGCATTGTTTGGAGCCAATTCTTATGGGGACCAAAGTACTGCTCTTGTTTGGTGTGACAACATGATTAAAGATTTGAACTTTGTTTGCTACATAATCAAAAGTCCCACTTTAACTTTAACTTTTGGGAAAATTACCTACACCTCCCTTGAGGTTTAACGAAATTACAAATTTTTCCTTGAGGTTTCAAAAATTATATCCCGCCTCATCACAACTAACGCCGTTAACAGATATCGTGAATTGACTAAAATGTCCTTTTGACAGATAACGGCAAACTATCTACATTCCCTTGAGATTTAGTTAAATTACAGATTCTCTCCTAAGATTTAGCTAAATTACAGATTTTCCTGTGAGGTTTAGCTAACTTATCATTTTTAAATAAGTTATGAAATGCAAAATTAAAATGGAAAAATACTTATCACACTACAAAAAATTAAGGTTTTAGAGACCAAAATTTAGGGACAAAATTATTTTTAGGGGACCAAATATTTTTGTTGCGAAAAGTGTCATTATTATATTTTTTGTAATGAAAATTGAACAATAGTGATTAATTATTATCTTTTTAGTATCAAATTTTTTGTCTAAAAAAAAAATCATTTTTAGACCAAATTATTTTGTCCCTAAAAGTCTATTTATTATTTGACATTTTCAAAATTTTATGCTAAAAATCTTATTTTTAACTTTTTAAGGCGACCTTTTAACAACTATCCTCACAACGATAGAATTAGTCCCTAATGTCTTTTGCAACAAAATTTTCACTTTTAGAGATCAAAAAAATTTGTTTCTAAAACTCTTACATGTTGTAGTGTCAGATGGTGAAAATATTATAAAATTAACAAATAATTAAGTAAGTTAAAAACACAAGAAATGGTTTGTCAAAAAATTCTTAGAATATGCTCGGTTTGATTTTTAGAATTTTTTTTAAAAAAAATTAAAAATTAATTTGGTTAAGAAATAAAAAATAAAAAGTTATTATTATTTTTATATAATTTTATCTTTTGAGTGGTTAGAAATAATTTTTACAAATAAAATATATTTTTTCATATTTGTTTTTATTAAATTAGTTTTTTTTTTAAATTCTGATTTTTTTTTTCTAAACAACAAATCAAACATGGTTTCAAAACTTAGATAACATTTGGTAGAGTTTTCTAAATATGATTTGAGAATAGAGTTATATTTTGAGTTTGTGAGTTTTAGAATTATGATTTTGAGTGTGAAAAAATTGTTTGGTTATGAGTTTTAAATTGAGTTTGAAATTTTTAATGTGATATATAATATTTGATTCAAAAACTTACAACTCATAACCAAACACACAATCTAAAATTCTATTCTGTAATATTTGATTGATGAATACGGTTCATCCCTTGTTTTGCCGATGTCAGTAAGCATCTTTGGATACTTGTAATATTTGATTGATGAATACGGTTCATCCCTTGTTTTGCCGATGTCAGTAAGCATCTTTGGATACTTGTAATATTTGATTGATGAATACGGTTCATCCCTTGTTTTGCCGATGTCAGTAAGCATCTTTGGATACTTGTAATATTTGATTGATGAATACGGTTCATCCCTTGTTTTGCCGATGTCAGTAAGCATCTTTGGATACTTGTAATATTTGATTGATGAATACGGTTCATCCCTTGTTTTGCCGATGTCAGTAAGCATCTTTGGATACTTGTAATATTTGATTGATGAATACGGTTCATCCCTTGTTTTGCCGATGTCAGTAAGCATCTTTGGATACTTGTAGATATTTTATGATGAATACGGTTCATCCCTTGCCTTGCTAAGTTTGATGTATTCGTTTGGAAGGATTCCGGCTATATTCATGCAAACCTTTATTTTTAGTACCATTCACTGAGTTTTGTACTCACTCCTCTATATATATGTAGGTGATGAGCAGGACGGCGGCGACGCCTAGTTCGTTGGGATACTTGTTTTGGATTCGTGTATTTGTCGGCCTTACTTTGTATTTACGTCGGCGATGCCCTGTTTTGCATGTCGGCGAATTCTTGAAAATCATGCTTCTTGACTTGTATTAGCTGTATTTTGTATATGTCGGCTCGAGAAGCCTTTTGATCAAGATGTAACATGCTTTTATCCTGTTGTATCCAACTTGTAAAGTTAATTGGAATGTTTGGCATTGCTTTGATCTATGCACAGCTCTTATGGACCGCTTGTAATTGATTTATCGCTTCCGCAATTTGTGAGCCCCCTATATTCGTACTCTGATTGTGTTAAGTTTTGAAAGGTTGGCCTTCGGTAATTACGGATTACTGGCCATCACGGCACCAAACTACTAGGGGCGGTTTGGGGTCGTGACAGAGTGGTATCAGAGCACAAGTTCCTCGGTATACGCTATTCACACACTTTGAGTTCTGAAGAGCATAGGATTTCCCTTAGAAAGATGTTAGGGTTGCATCATGGTGTTTGCTATTCGAACAAGTGTGCATTGTCTTGATATGCTTATTTGCTACTTGCCTATGTGGTTATTTGATTAATTGTTTTAAAGTCATACCTTGCATACTCCTAGCATCATGAGGAGAGGTAGACCACCGCTTGGCCGAGATCAGCCCGAAGACAGAATGGACAGATTGGAAAGATTAGTTGAGGGTTTGGCCCGCGAGTTGAGGCAAACCAGGCAGCAGTTCGCTAGTGCTACGTCGACTCAGGCCGAGCAGACCAACGACCGAAATGTAGCTCCGCCTCCGCCAGTGCCGCAAGTTCCCCCGCAACTTGCCTTATATGGGGATGGCACGATAGCTTTGATCAGGGAGTTCAAGAAGATGAGACCACCGAGGTTCTCTGGGGGTATAGAGCCGATGAAGGCTGAAGCATGGGTTTTGGAAATGGAGAAGTTATTCGAGATCTTCCCTAGCACCGACGCTCAGAAAGTGACGTTGGCAGCATTCACATTAGATGATGACGCCCGCAGGTGGTGGATGATGGTTAGAGGGAGCAATCCAGATTTGACCTGGACCCGATTCTTAGAGTTGTTCTACAAGAAGCATTTTCCCCTAAGTGTTCGAAACCGTAAAGCTACCGAATTTCATACTCTGACGCAAGGCAACAGAACAGTGGCCGAATATGACCGCGTTTTTACTGAATTGGTAAGGTTTGTGCCTCACATGACCGACGATGAATATATGAAGGCCATATGAAGGCCAGGAAGTTCGAGTGTGGGCTTCGTGGACCGATTCAAGACCGGGTCAACTTGCTTGATATGCCGAAGTATTGGACAAAGCCATTCAGGCCGAAGCTAATCTGAACCGATACCAGAGCTCGGGAGAAAACCAGCGAAAGAGGCAGAACTATGACAATCGCCGAGGACAGCTGGGCACCAAGAAGAGAACGAACATGGGCAGTACTAGTAACCTAAGGCAGGAAGGGAGTGCCAAATCGATGTGTTCGGATTGTGGGAAACAACATTTCGGGATCTGTCGACGAACGTCTGGAGCCTGTTATGAATGTGGCGAGATGGGCCATTATGTGAGGGATTGCCCCAAAACAAAAACTGATAACAACAAGAAAGGAGAAAATACCTCGGGTTCCGTTCAGAAAGGAAATGCTGGGAGAGTACAGATGAGACAGGGCAGAGTATTTGCGTTAGT
>NW_021029731.1:308885-384946 GCF_004153795.1 Camellia sinensis | reverse complement strand
TGGCGGCATTATATTATGGAGCAACATGTGAAGTCTAACTAACCACAAGAGCCTCAAGTACTTCTTTACTTAGGAAGGAGCTTAATATGCAACAAGACGGTGGTTTAGAAACTCATCAAGATTATGACTTTGAGATATTATCATTCCGACAAAGCCGATACAGCTAGGGTGCTCTTAGTTAGAAGCAATGGAAAACCAGCATGTTTGCTTACGAAGCGGGTGAACTATTACGTGACTTAGGAAAGAATTGGAGTGGAAAATTGTGTTATATTGAACAAGGTGGATGTTAGCCGCAACAAACAGTCCAATCGGCACATATGAAGAAATTAGACAAAGGCAATTGTGGATGAATTTCTCAAGAAGTGCATGATGAAGCATTGGAACAAAGCCAAGACGGGATTCTCTTTGGTGCTCAAGTGTTGGAAGTTCAAGGGAAGATTGTGTGTTCAAATGTCCTCGAAGAAGAGTGTTGGAAGAAGCTCACAAATCCAAATTTACTATGATCTGAGAAGATTACCAAAATTTATCAGGATCTCAAGCAACTTTTTGGTGGTCTAACATGAGGAATTTGCAAAAACTTATTTCAAGATGTCTTCGATGTACAAGGAAAGCGGACATCAAGACCGGCAGTTACTTTAATTCTCCCTATTCCGGAATGGAATAGGACACAAAACTATGGATTTTATTGTGGGCATCCCGAACACCTTGAGGTGTGGATTCTTATATAGTATTTATGGATAGATGACTAAGCTACTCACTTTTTGCTGTGAAGATGTTTTGTAATGCTGATTAGACTTGCCTACTGTTTACATTAATTATTATTCGATTGCATGGCATTTCTTGTTTCCATCGCGTCGGGATCAGAATTCTAAGTTTCTGTTAGATTTTGGCAGAGCTTACAGGAAAGTATTGGTACAAGATATTTGCTTAGACATTTTGTCTCCCCAGTTATCCGGCATGGTTCAATAATTGGACACACCATTGCGCATACTGATAAAAGTGTTATCCTATTCGCGAGCATGCAAGTACTTGTCTACTGGAGGAACCTATGCTCCTGGATTGTCAGCATGCTTCTACCGATTATGTGTCTTTCAGATAGATTCACAAAAAGTTGAGTATAATCTCATTTACCTTTGAGGTCGGTGATTGATTATACAAAATCAATGAACTAACGTTTCACTCGAATATCAGGAAGCGAGGAGATGGCACTCACCATAGTGTAATATGCACTGGGAATAAAATTGTATCAGGAAAAAGTGTGAATAAAAAAAGAAAGATTTACTTTTTTTTTTTTTTTTTGGTGACACTGAATTTTTTAGAACAATCTTAAAAAAATAAATAAATATGTAAATACATAGTATTTGTGTTTTCATTCCAAGCCAAAGAACAATAAGCCACCTAAGATATTTCTCCACTCCAGGAGAGAATAAAGCACCAACCTCAATTATTTTTATAATAACAATGATTCATCCCATTTTCCCCATCCCTTCCGTTGAACCCCATCTCTTTCTTATTGGTTACATTGTTTTTTTTCTTTTTTTCTTTTCTTCCTACTCCCTCTTATCACCACCCGCCAATGACAAGGAGTGAAGGGTGACCCCCAAAAGGGTCCCAAGCATTTATTTTTTTTGTTATTCTGAAAATAAGCCCACACACTTTTTCCTTCTTTTGTTTTTTCTTCTTTTTGGAATCCCAGCGTACTCATTCATATATTCAAGTACATTTGGGGAATATTCAAAGAATCTACCTTTTGTTTGAAATTTCAATTCATAAAAGTGTGATATATAAGAAAAAAATACGCAAAGTATGGCTAGGCCTCTCCGCTACATATGACATATCGAAAAAAACGTAAGGGTATTGAGTGCAAACTTGGCGCTGTCCTTATCTCCTTTCATCATGATATATTTTTTTCAAACCCTATTCTCTCAGCCTATCTCTCTCTCTCGGTAGATCGAGAGACCCAGCTTTCTTCTTCAAGAAAACCTGTTTCTACATACCAAGGCCTGTCGTTGCTCTCCTTCTTCAACAAACCAGAGGTTGTTGCCGCTTGCATACTGACCTTCATCACCAGCTCTAGCCCCGGTCGCTGCCGTCGTCACCGAAGACCCACCCTCATTGCACCATCGTCGGCGGCAAGCTTCGGTACCATGGCGTGCATCTCGGCCACCGGTTCATCGACCGGACACCAGCGCCAGACTGACCGCTGGCTGGCTTATCCTTAGCACCCGAGCTCTTATTGTGGGGCCAACGCTTAACCAACCTATCGTATCCTTTCTTGCCGAAATAATCACTTCTAGCCTCAGGATTGCTGCACAGCAGGCCTAACACAAGTCACCCCACTCAACGCGTATCGTGTGCCCTGCTTTAACACCGATTCAACCTCGTCCAGTTCGCCTAAGTCTAATCGAAGACATCTGCTCAACTTCGGGCGCCTTTTCACTCAACGATTCCAAACTCATGTTCTCTGTGGTTCTTGGCACACTCTCGCTCACAAACGGAGGTGCCTTCAATCCTGTAAGTATATATTTTCGAAAACCACTCTGCTAACGCCTCTTGAGCGTTTTTGACAAAATATACGGAATTTGTAAGCCTTGCTGGAAATTTGAATTTGGGCTTTGAGTTTTGACGGAGACTTGTTGAAGAGTCTTATACCAATTTATGGCTGAAAATTGTGATCGATGAAGAGCTTCTATGGAATCTTGTTTGCATTGAGAATTAATCTTGAAATTCATGTTTTGGAGCTTGACCTTGTCTTGAATACACTACTAAAGAAAGGGCCTTTGAGCGGTTTTTGAGTTCGGGCAAATTATTACCATCACAAAAGGTAGCCTTTTTGAGACGGCACAGATGTACCGACTAAATACCAAACTTTAGCGTCGGCACCTTGACGACAAAAAGAAAATAATATTTGATGGCATTAAATTTGAGTCGGTTGAATTTACCGACGCAAAAGATAACCTTTTGAGTCGCAAGACCTTTGTGTCCGGCAATTCTGTGTCGACGCAACCAAAATTAGACCTTTTTTGTGTCGGCAAACTGATGCCGTAGTAAAAAAAAAAATTATATCCAAGTATATATTTATTTACTTGATTATATTTAATAAATATATTTATTTATACATATACTTTTATATTAATATTGAGTGTATATACTATAAATAATATATATCTCATTTAATATCTGAAAGAGGTATGGTGGTGAAGTGGACTTAGCGCGGTGATCTCGGGTCAAATTGTCCAAATGGTGTGTGTTCGAAACTTGGGAGCCTCAATGAGAAAATTATGAGTTAAATTTTTTAAAACATTTAACCACTTTTTGAGTCGGCAATCTACCATCTCAAAAAATTAAAACTTTTTGCGTCGGCAGATTGCCGACTCAAAAACTTTTTGCGACCCCACCATTTTCGTCCCTTGAGTTGCCGTCGAAACGCCGTTGCAAAAAGTTTTTGCGTCGATAAATACGCTATTTGCGACGGCACGCTGCCGACTCAAAAGCCCTGTTTTTTAGTAGTGATAAATCTGACATAGATAGAGTATTAATGTGGCAAATGAAGGATTGGTGTTGCTATTGAAAATTTTGTTAGACTTGCTTATCTTGAAATTTGTAGAGTAAATAAATGTTGTTGCAAAAGAAATTCAAGGAAATAAGTCCCTTATATTGTATATAGATCTTGTTGTCAAATGATTGATTGTTGTGGCTCCGAGAATAGTGAAACCAGATATTGAGCTTTATATACTTGATGAATGAATTCCCGATATCCAAATTCGGTGAATGTTTCACTTGGAAGAATAAACTGATGTAACAGAGAATAAGACCATATATTGTTATGTGTTGATCTTGTGGACACTTGAGGAAATAAAATGTTGATGCCGAAATTTTGTTTGAACATTGTTGCTTTATGTCGACTAGAGAGGAACCGGCCCGAAGAGACAAAACCTTGATTGTTGCATTTTTATGAGCTCGCTTAGAGGAATAAAATTGTTGCAGCTTAAGTAGATCATTACTATTGTTGATGTCGCCTCTATTTCGGTAATGTTTGAATCATAATCTGAACTCGATATTGTTTGTCTAGTTTGTCGGCTTTACTATTTCAGGCAAATAAATTTTTGTGTGAAATCTACGACCCTGGGGCCCTCAGAACCCGCACTAATGAGAGCAAGGGCTATCCTTCGGAAGTCTGAATGAGAGCAAAACTGTCCCTCAAGAGTCCGAAAGTAGCATACACCCTACTTCAGCAAGAAAGATCCCTTTGGAAGGCAACCGAGTCTACCAAGCTTGCACCAACAGAAGTAAAGATTGTCTCTCGGAAGTCCAAGTAAAAGCAAGGCTGTCCCTCAGAAGTTCGAGTGGAAACAAGGCTCCCCCTCAGAAGTCCGAATGGAAACAAGGCTGTCCCTCGGAAGTCCAAGTGGATGCGCACTTCTACTTCGGCAGCTAATGGAAGCAAAGGCTATCCCGCGGGAGTTCTAGTAGGAGTCCACTCTACTTTGAAAAGAAAGATCCTCGGAGCTCGTATTGATGAAAACAAGGGCTGTTCTTCGGACCCGCACTAATGAGAGTAAGAGTTGTCCCTCGGAAGTCCAAGCGGAAGCAAGGCTGTCCCTCAGGAGTTTGAATAGTAGCACACACCCTACTTTGGTAAGAAGATCCCTTCTGATAGGCCACCGAGTCTCGAGGGCTATTCTTCGAAAGTCTGAGTGGGAGAACACACTCTACTTCAGCAAGAAGAATCCTTGACACTTTTTGAAAGTCTGAGTGGAAGAACACAATCTACTTCAGCAAGAAAGATCCTTGAGGCTCGCACTGATGGAAGCGAGGTCTGTTCTTCGAAAGTCTAAGTAGGAGCACACACTCTACTTCAACAAGAAAGATCCTTGAAGCTCGTACTGATGGAAACGAGATTTGCTTTTCGAAAGTCTAAGTGGGAGCGCACACTCTACTTTAACAAGAGAGATCCTCGAAGCTCGCACTGATGGAAACGAAATTTGCTCTTCGAAAGTCTGAGTGGGAGCACACACTCTACTTCAACAAGAGAAATCCACGAAGCTCATACTGATGGAAGCGAGGTCTGTTCCTTGGAAGTCCAAATGAAAGCAAGGGCTGTCCCTCAGAAGTTCCGGTAGAAGCATACTCTTTTCTTTGGCAATTAATGAAAGCAAATGTTATCCCTCGAAACTCGCATTGACAGAAGCGAGATCTGTTCTTCGAAAGTTCGAGTAGGAGTACACTCTACTTCAACAAGAAAGATCCTCAAAGCTCGCACTGATGGAAGCAAGGGCTATTCTTCGAACGTCCGAGTGAGAACACACACTCTGCTTCAATAAGAAAGACCCTCGAAGCTTGGATTGACGGAAGTAAGGGCTATTCTTCGGAAGTCCGGGTGGGAGCACACACTCTACTTCAGCAAGAAAGACCCTCAAAACTTGCATTGATGGAAGCAATGGCTACTCTTCGGAGGTTCGAGTGGGAGCACACACTATTTTGACAACTAATGAAGAAGGCTGTCTCTTGGGAGTCCAGGTGGGAGTACACTTTACTTTGTTTCTTGGAAGTCCGAGTGGGAGTACACTTCTACTGTGTTAAGAAAGGTCCCTTCGGGTTAGTAATCGTGCCTATTATTCCTCTTTCTTCTTCGAGGGGCAACAAAAATTGAAAACTGTTTCAAGCAACATAACACAATGAAGATACACAATATAGAAAAAATAACTTCTAATGGAGATACACAATATGGAGGAAATGAATTTTTTCATAACATAAGAAAGAAAGATAAAACTTCATGGACAATGAAGTAAATCCAAACTGTAAATGTCATAGATAAACTTTTTCTGTGGAATGTTGACATTTGGCCCTAGAGTTGCAAGGTCATTTGGAAAGCTTTCACCAGCTGCTTGGGTTGTGGCCATCATACGCCATCATAACCATGTCTTCTAAGATATCCTGGGGCTCATGTTCTTTGAACTCTAGCTCATTTGTTTCGACCTTCTTTCTAAAAAGTCTTCTTAAGCTTCTGGCACTTTTCTATAGAATGTCTCAGTGATCGGTGGAAAACACAATAATTAGGGCCCTTGAGGTCCTTCTTCGGCAAAAGCTCTTCGACACGAGGCAACTTCAGTTCCCCGTCTGCCACCTATTCTTTAACTAAGGCCTTTACTTCCTGAACACTACACGGAAAAAGAGTGTCATCTTCGCAGTGTTTCTTCTTTTGACCTCTGAATTCCTCCCCCTGCGACTTTCGTGTAGAAGACGCGCAAGCCGCAGTGACAGAAGGTCTTGGAGATGACTTGAAACTGGTTTTATAACTAGTCTCGAACCCGATCTCCTAAGACTGAGGTATGTTGATGTTCCGAGATGCTTTAATTAGTGCCGAGAAGGTGGGTAGCTTGTGATTAACAAAAGGCATCTTGTACCCATTCAATGCCCCTTCAACACAGATTTGGACCAAGTAGCTTTTCTCCACAGCCTCATGACAGTCCACGGCTTTGTCTTGGAACCTCATCACATATTCGAGAATATCTTCACCCTCTCGCTGCTTTTCCTTACATAGGGTAAGTGCAGTTACCTTCTTAGCCGCTTGAAAGATTTTGGCGTGGAATTTGTTGACCATCTCCTCCTAACTCCAAACAGAGTTTGGGGTTAAGTTAACGTACAAACTATATGCTCGGTCGGTGAGGGACTTGGAGAATTCTCTCAGTCGGTGGACATGATTTGAACCATGAATCCCTAAAGTCTTGATGAACCGCACAACATGTTCTCGAGCATTTCCTAGCTTGCCATCGAAATTGATGAACTTCGGCACGGTGTATCCCTCCGGGTATGGATAACTCAACATCTCGATAGGGTAAGGCGGCTTGACATCCGGATCAGGCAAAGAGGGTAAAGTCCTCTTGCCCCGTTTGAGATCGAACATGGCTTGCACATCGGGAGAGTGAGAAACTATTGAGGGAGAAAGTTTGATGGTGGCATTCCCAGAACTTGGCTTATGGACCCCAAGACTGAACTAGGAGTAACTTTGCCACTCTGGTGTGGAGAATTCATCATCAATGAAGACACATGACGATATTGGCCATCGGCACCTATGGACATGCCATTTGGTGATAAGACGTTACATTGGGCCCCATAAATTTCATTGCACGCCGCGCTATACTGGGTTGGACCTACAAACTTGGCGTCAGAGCCAAAGGAGACCCACTCAGTACATGAGTAGAATTTACAATCGGTGGAACAAAATTAGGCATGGATGGAACACCATTTTGAGGAGGAATTTCTATAGGCCTTCTTTGAACTTCCACAGCCGCTAGAACACCATTCATCACGCTGGAAACTCCTCCAACCACCGCTGGACCATGGCTCGATCCTCCAGGTGTGTGATTTTGCGCTCCATGGGCCACGGGTTGGTCATGAATTGTTTCTCCTAGAACTTCATTTTGCACGCCATTTTGTGCAATTTCAGGGAGAATTGGAGTAAATCTTGATGGTTTTGACTATTCCCAAAATTACCATGAAATTGATGCTTGTTGGCACTGATTTGACCTCCATTTGTTGTTGGTGGTGCGAAATTCGAACCAATCACCAACATGGTGTGGGTGAGATTTTGAAGGGTCGTGAGAATCTCTTGTTGAGTGTGTTGGTGTCCTTGAATGGCTTCTAGGATGAGAGGTGGGTCTTGAACTTGAGTCCTTTCATCACCACCATTGGAAAAGCCTAGTTGATGAACTTCATCTTCTCCTGCCATCCTTGTTACAGTTGTATGGGTTCCAGATCTCGTTGAGACCATTAACCAATCCGCCTCCCCAGTGGAGTCGCCAAATGTATGTGAGGGTTCAAGAAAGTTGTTGGAAAATTCAAAGATCCTTGAAGAAAAATTTGAATTCTCTAGAAGATGATGAGAGGCTTAGATTCTTCAATAGTCTCAACTAAGAACACAGGAGTAAAGGGATGATGGAGATAAGAGATTGGGTGAAGAAGAAGGCAAAACAATTAGAGAGAGAATAATGGCAAGGCTCTCCCATGGATCTCCCGCTTTCACTCTCAAGGTTGATAATGAAGAAGGAAAATTAGATCTTTCCCAAAAGTTATCTCTCAAAAAATCCATCCCTTATAAAGCTATGGGTGGGCGCTATTTATAGGCACCTCATGATGTAGGATGGAGCCCATGTGCAAGGCATATGGGGAATATTCTCTCTAACCACCTTGTCCGAAGAGGTGACCTCTCCGAGGATGAGAAAAACCCTCGAAGCGGAGATCAATCTCTCACTGAACCCTTCTTCTTAGCCACACCTAACCAATGATCCCCAATCATCCCAAAGGGTTAGGGATAGTCCCAGAGGGCATCCTGCTGCAGAAGGGTCAGGGGTAGTTCAAGAGAACGCCCTGCCGCAAATATTGCCGAGTCTCAGGGACCCCCTAGATCGTGCCACCTCGACCAGGGTATAGGCTAGTTTAACCGAAGAGTGAATTTATCTCCACTCACCGTCCTCGGGATCGGGTCCTTTGTTCGGACTCCATTACGCCCATGGTTCTGGTGCTGTGACAACCCTCACCACTGATTAGTGCTAATCTACGATTAAGCATGTTAAGTGATTGATTGACTGAAATTCTGAACTGATTGATTGAGTGCATTAGTTTAAATGCAAATCTATCTATTTGACTGCTAAATGATCTGTTCATGTTTTATGTTTTAAACTGCAAATTGAAGGCCTTATCGGCGGCCGAATCTAAAATTGATTAGTGTTTTATGCTAATTAGAATTTATGGGATTTTATGGTATGTTTAATTGAAATGTGATTCGGTATGAATAAATTGAGTTAAATAACGTTAAATTACATTAGTTTGAATAAACTGCCATTTTGCCACTTAGTGGACAAGTTGATGAGCCTTTTATTTGATTTCTATATGCTAGCATTATAACATTTCTTCAGCCATTTCTTGAACCATAATCGACTAGAGAGTGAGAGTGAGAGGAAAAACTTGATTTCAACAATTTAGCTTGGAGACTTGAAGATTTTGAAGAGAGATTGCATAATTGAGCTCCTAGACTTGAAATTGAGGACTTAAGGTAGGAGAATCATCTTCTTGAATTTGTATTGAAGTTATGTCTTGCATGATTCATGGTAAGGATAGTGATTTAAGGCATGAATTAGCTTAATATGTTGAATTGAGTAGGAATTCATGCATACATGTACACATTGTTGAGTTTCATGCTTGGAGACAAATCTGGAAATTCCAGATTTTGGATCCACGTTCGAGCGAGGAACTCCACGCTCGAGCGTACACTCTGAGTTCATGCAGTCCGCTTGAGCGAGTAAAGTGACGCTCGAGCATGAAATGCGTGTATCCAGTACATTGCAAATGTTTACAGTCCGCTCGAGTGAGGGAATGCACGCTCAAGCGAGGACTTGTGTCTCATGCTCGAGCGGGGGTCGAGCGCCCATTGAGCGTGAATTTCATGCATCCAGTACTTTTGCAGTCCGCTCGAGCGAGGAAAGTCACGCTCGAGCGAAGCTCCTTTGTCTGCATGTCCACTCGAGCGTAGAAAGCCACGCTCGAGCGAGACCCCTGTTTTTTGAAAATTCTGAAAAGTGTTTTAAGGTGCATCTTTGCATCCTCATTCCATCCTAGGTATTCCTAGGCCTAGTTTAAGGCATCTTAATGAGAATATTGATGTAGAACCACACCGAGTCAAGATAGGGACTAAGTTATTGTTTCCCAAACGTGCAACTTAGTGTGTGTTCATCTTGTAACTGTGTAGGGTTGGCATCCGAGGACGCTCACTAGCCTATCTATAGCCCAGAACTCTGTGAGTAACTATGTTGTAAAGATATATTCAATCATGAATATTTTCTGAATGACCAACTGTACTGCTTTCTGAAATGATATTTCTTATTGAATGAATGCTTGTCCTATTTACGAGCTGTATTTGTGGCATCCATAGCAATTTACTGTTACTGTACTGTACCGCTACTGTCACAGAGATCTATGTCAGTTCCCATGCTTGGAACCACTACTGTTTACTGATATGATGGCCATCAACTGACTATTCGGTCTGTTAAGACCTACTGTATTGTTTGCTATTGGATGTACCACTTATGACTGCTATGATCAATTAACTGATATACTGTTCAAATGACTATTTTAAATACTAAAAGGACATTCATTCCTAACCTCTTTATGCATATGTTATTCACTGGGCTTTAGCTTACTGTTTATATATATATGTAGGTGTCCAGGCACCGGATCGGAGCTAGGAGCGTTGGGTTAAACTCCATTTTTGTCAAGCCAGCCACTGTGCCTCACTGAGAGGTTCCAAGTCCTTCAAGCTAGGGGTTTTTGGGGTGTTTTAGATTCCCCCTTTCTGTTTTTGTTTTGTATAGACTGTATGAGACTTGTACTGTACTGTTATGGTAAGGATTTGGTCCCTAACCTGAATGCCTGTATATGATGTATGTTTATACCGTTATGGTTTGAATGTGAATACGTTATGAAAAGTCTTTTTGCATACAGACTGTCACAGCTCATTGGATATCTTTTATTTATTGTTTTGGCTTCCGCCTGCCCCTGTACTCTGTATTACTGTCTTTACTATTAAGTAGGCCTTCGGTAATCACGGATTACTGGCCGGTTACGGTGCTAAACCCATAGGGGCGGCTTTGGGTCGTGACAGAGTGGTATCAGAGCGATACTAAACCACGAGTTATACCGCACACACGTGTCCAAATGAGCTATAGGATGTCCTAGAAAAGTGAATAGGGCATTGCATAAGCATTGATAAGTGTGTGAGGCCATGATATGAATATATGTGCCAATGTGTTAATATGTTAAGTATGCAACTGTCTATGTTTATAATTGCCATAATTGTTTATAGTGAAATGGATAACACAAGAAATACTGATGAACCTGAATCATCTGAGGCCAGAATGGCAAGGTTCGAAAGAACAGTTGAACTGCTAACTGAGGCCTTAAGGCTACAATAGAACCAACAGCCCCCATCTCCTCCAGTTCAACCTGAGCAGAATGTGAATGATGATATAATTGCTCTAACCCAGAAGTTCAGTAAAATGAAACCACCGTCATTCCAAGGAGGCCTTGAACCGCTAAAGGTCGAAGCATGGGTCCTAGAGACCGAGAAATTATTTGAAGTCTTTTCGTATTCTGAAGCACACAAGGTGTTACTGGCTACCTTCACCTTACAAGAAGAGGCCAGAAGATGGTGGATGCTTGTCCGTGACACCGACACTGTTATGACTTGGGCTCAGTTTAAGGGAGCCTTCTTTGAGAAATACTTTCCACAGTGTGTCAGGGACAGAAAAGTGACTGAGTTTGAACAACTGAAACAAGGCACCATGTCGGTAGCAGAGTATGAATCGAAATTCGCTGAACTCGCCAGATATGCACCACACATGGTTGACACTGATTACAAAGAGGCTAGGAAGTTTGAAGGCGGCCTTAATGTTAAAATACTTGACAGGATTAATGTTCTGAAGCTACTGAAGTATGTAGATGTTCTTGACCGAGCAATAATGGCTGAGTCGAACATCGAGGCACTGAAGCAGACTGAAACACCAGCGACCGAGTGGCGTGGTAAGAGACGAGGCTTCAAGTTTAAGAAAGGCCGGAACAGTTCAATGAATAAAAAGCAAAATACAGGGTCAACAACCAGTTCCAGTCAAGGGAGTGGTTCTATACCGCCCTGTTCTGAATGTGGTAAGAAACATAAAGGGGTTTGCTATAAACTTTTAGGTGCTTGTTACAGGTGTGGCAAGGTGGGCCACATGGTCATAGATTGCCCTTCTGCTCCTCAGGGCAATAGTAAAGCTGCACCAAGCGCAGCAGCATCAACTACTCCACCGAAACCCAACCCCAAAGCTACTGGAAAAGAGCCTATGAGGCAAGGCCGAGTGTTTGCACTCGTACAGGGAGATATACAGAATACCGAGACCGTTGTGTCAGGTATACTCTCAATTTGTGCTCAAAATGCATATATTCTGATTGATTCAGGGTTTACACATTCATATGTATCGCATGCTTTTTCGCGAAAATTAAATAGACCACTGGAACCTATGAATTATCTGTTAGTTGTATCTTCACCTGGTGGGGGATCTATGACTTGTGCTTATATGTACCCTGCATGTGAAATTATTGTTGGGGATGTTCATTTGTATATTGATTTACTGCCTCTGAATATTGATCACTTTGATGTGATATTGGGAATGGACTGGTTAACAAAATATCATGCTACCATAGACTGTGTAACAAAATAAGTTGTTTTCCGTCCACCTGGATTGCCTGAATTTGTGTTTAATGGAGTTGGAGTAGTACCTCCCCCATATCCGATTTTGTCTATGAAAGCTTTTAAACTGATTAAAAAGGGGTGTAAAGGGTATCTGTGTTGTGTATTGACTATACATGCTGATGCTAAAACTGATGTGAACAGTATTCCTATAGTCAGAGAATTCCCAGATGTTTTCCAGATGATTTTCCAGGGGATTTGATTGATAGGGAGATTGAATTCACCATTGATGTGATTCCGGGTACACAGCCAGTATCTAAAGCTCCTTACAGAATGGCACCGACTAAATTGAACGAGTTGAAAGTTCAGCTGTAAGAACTGTTAGATAAGAAGTTCATCAGGCCTAGTGCTTCGCCATGGGGCGCTCCAGTCTTATTTGTGAAAAATAAAGACGGCTCATTGAGACTCTGCATTGACTACCGTGAACTGAACAAGGTAACAGTGAAAAATAAATATCCATTGCCTCGTATTGATGATTTATTTGACCAGTTACAGTGTGCCCAAGTGTTCTCCAAAATTGACCTAAGATCTGGATACCACCAGTTGAAAGTCAAGACAAGGGACATAGAAAAGACTGTCTTTCGAACGAGGTATGGACATTATGAATTCCTAGTTATGCCTTTTGGAGTTACCAATGCACCTGCCGCATTTATGGATCTTATGAACAGAATTTTCAAACCATTCCTAGATGAATTCGTAGTTGTTTTCATAGATGACATTTTGATTTATTCCAAAAGCACGAAAGAACATGAACATCATTTGAGAACTGCCCTACAGACCCTAAGAGAACAGAAACTGTATGCTAAACTGACTAAATGTGAATTTTGGCTTGATAATGTAATGTTTTTGGGGCATGTGATCAGTAAAGATGGTATTACAGTTGACCCGCAGAAAATTGAAGCAGTAATGAATTGGCCTAGACCGACAAATGTTACCGAAGTCTGAAGTTTTCAAGGCTTAGCCAGGTATTACAGAAGGTTTGTCAAAGACTTCTCCAAAATTGCCCTACCACTGACTCAATTGACTCAAAAGGGGATATCATTTGACTGGACCGATCAAAGAGAATCAGCTTTTCAAGAGTTAAAGACTCGACTTGTGACTGCACCGATTCTTACCCTACCCTCAGGTACGGATGGTTATACTATATTTAGTGATGTTTCTTATAAGGGTTTGGGATGTATTTTAATGCAGAATGGTAAAGTTGTTGCGTATGCTTCCCGACAACTGAGACCGCATGAAAAGAACTACCTGACTAATGACTTGGAACTTACTGCAGTAGTGTTTGCACTGAAAATCTGGCGTCACTACCTTTATGGGGCAACGTGTGAGGTGTATACAGACCACAAGAGTTTGAAGTACTTCTTCACACAGAAAGAACTGAACATGAGGCAACGGAGATGGTTAGAACTGATAAAGGATTATGATTTGCAAATTTTGTACCATCCAGGAAAAGCTAACACCGTTACTGATGCACTGAGTTAGAAATCAATTGGAAATTTAGCCTGTTTACTCACCGGGCAGAAAGAATTGCTATGTGACCTTGAAAGACTTGAAGTTGAGATCGTTTTGCGCGAACAAGGTGGAACCTTAGCTGCTATTTCTGCTCAACCGGCACTTATCGAAGAGATTAAAGAGAAACAACAACATGATGACTTCTTGAAAAAGATCATCGATGAACGAGAGTCTAAACCGAAGCCGGGTTTCAAATTTGAGAACAATGTACTGAAATTTCAGGGAAGGTTATGTATACCGAGTGATTCTGAACTTAAAAGAAGAATTTTGCAAGAGGGCCACAATTCAAAATTGTCTATCCATCCAGGAAATACGAAAATGTACCAAGACTTGAAACTGAATTTATGATGGCCGAGAATGAAGAAAGAAATTGCTGATTTTGTGTTGAAATGTCTTCATTGCCAACAAGTTAAAGCCGAACATTAACGACCCGCAGGCTTACTGCAACCCTTACCGATACCGAAGTGGAAATGGGAACATATCACTATGGATTTCATTGTTGGTTTACCTCGCTCCAGTAAAGGTATGGACTCAATTTGGATTATTGTTGATAGACTAACTAAATCTGCTCACTTCTTACCTATCAAAACAATTTATAACGCGGACAAATTGGCTATAATCTATATTGATGAGATTGTTAGATTGCATGGAGTGCCTGCGTCCATTGTTTCTGATAGGGACTCGAAGTTTACATCGAGATTCTGGCAAAGCCTACAGACGACATTGGGTACTGAACTGAGACTGAGTAGTGTATACCATCCTCAGACAGATGACCAGTCAGAAAGAACCATCCAGACTCTGGAGGATTTACTGAGAATGTGTGTCCTTGATTTTCAGGGAAATTGGAAAAGCCACTTACCGTTGGCTGAATTCGCCTACAACAACAGTTTTCATTCAAGCATTGGTATGGCGCCTTTCGAGGATTTATATGGCAGGAAATGTCGATCTCCTATCTGCTGGATAGAAGTTGGAGATGGGCCTTTGCTTGGGCCCGAGATTGTTCAGGAAACCACATAAAAGGTGAAACTGATTCAGTAAAGATTGAAAACCGCACAAAGCCGACAGAAAAGTTATGCGGATGTCTGAAGGCGAGACAGAGAATATGAAGTAAGTGATCATGTCTTTGTTAAAGTGACACCGATGAAAGGCCAGACTCATTTTGGAGTCAAGTGTAAGTTAGCGCTGAGATATGTCGGACCGTATGAGATTATTGAGAAAATTAATCCGGTGGCGTATCAAGTAGCGCTTCCTCCTGAAATGGAGCATATGCATAATGTCTTCCATATTTCAATGTTGCGAGATTATCTTCGGGATCCATTTCATGTTATTGAGCCTACCCGTGTAGTGCTAAGTGATGACTACACTTATGAAGAACGGTCTATTCAGATTGTAAACAGACAGATCAAGAAGTTAAGGAACAAAGAAATTTCGTTAGTGAAAGTTGACTGGCAAAACCATGGTGGTGTGTATGCCACTTGTGAAAGGGAAGACGATATGATGAAGAGATATCCCGAATTGTTCCCACTGAATCTAGCATTCTTCCAAAATGAAGGTAATTCGAGTTTGGAGGACCAAACTCTTTGTAAGGAAGGGAGACTGTGACAACCCTCACCACTGATTAGTGCTAATCTACGATTAAGCATGTTAAGTGACTGATTGACTGAAATTCTGAACTGATTGATTGAGTGTATTAGTTTAATGCAAATCTATCTGTTTGACTGCTAAATGATCTGTTCATGTTTTATGTTTTAAACTGCAAATTGAAGGCCTTATCGGCGGCCGAATCTGAAATTGATTAGTGTTTTATGCTAATTAGAATTTATGGGATTTTATGGTATGTTTAATTGAAATGTGATTCGGTATGATTAAATTAGGTTAAATAATGTTAAATTACATTAGTTTGAATAAACTACCATTTTGCCACTTAGTGGACAAGTTGATGAGCCTTTTATTTGATTTCTATATGCTAGCATTATAACAATTCTTCAGTCATTTCTTGAACCATAATCGACTAGAGAGTGAGAGTGAGAGGAAAAACTTGATTTCAATAATTTAGCTTGGAGACTTGAAGATTTTGAAGAGAGATTGCATAATTGAGCTCCTAGACTTGAAATTGAGGACTTAAGGTAGGAGAATCATCTTCTTGAATTTGTATTGAAGTAGTGTCTTGCATGATTCATGGTAAGGATAGTGATTTAAGGCATGAATTAGCTTAATATGTTGAATTGAGCAGGAATTCATGCATGCATGTACACATGGTTGAGTTTCATGCTTGGAGACAAATCTGGAAATTCCAGATTTTGGATCCACGCTCGAGCGTACACTCTGAGTTCATGCAGTCCGCTCGAGCGAGTAAAGTGACGCTCGAGCGTGAAATGCGTGTGTCCAGTACATTGCATGTGTTTACAGTCCGCTCGAGCGAGGGAATGCACGCTCAAGCGAGGACTTGTGTCTCACGCTCGAGTAGGGGTCGAGCGCCTGTCGACCGTGAATTTCATGCATCCAATACTTTTGCAGTCCGCTCGAGCGAGGAAAGTCACGCTCGAGCGGAGCTTCTTGTCAAGCCAGCCACTGTGCCTTACTGAGAGGTTCCAAGTCCTTCAGGCTAGGGCTTTTTGGGGTGTTTTAGATTCCCCCTTTCTATTTCTATTTTGTATAGACTGTATGAGACTTGTACTGTACTGTTATGGTAGGGATTTGGTCCCTAACCTAAATGCATGTATATGATGTATGTTTATACCGTTATGGTTTGAATGTGAATACGTTATGAAAAGTCTTTTTGCATACAGACTGTCACAGCTCATTGGACATCTTTTATTTACTGTTTTGGCTTTCGCCAGCCCCTGTACTCTGTATTACTGTCTTTACTGTTAAGTAGGCCTTCGGTAATCACGGATTACTGGCCGGTTACGGTGCTAAACCCATAGGGGCGACTTTGGGTCGTGACAGGTGCGTAGATCCCGGAAAGCTCTCAGTCCGCAAGTGTTCTGGGACTCATTAATAGAGCGGCTTCTAGATTACGTCTGAATTCATTCGAAGCCAAGCGCTTCGAATCTCTAAGTTCGTAGATTCGAACCCTTTCGAGTCCGAGCTCAAATGGGTCTCTAGGTTCGTGGTTTCGAACCCTTTCAAGACTTAGAGCAATTCGGCCCGTTTGATGGCGATAAATCCGGACCCACCAATCTTGGACTTGCGATAAATTTGGGCCCACCAACCTTGGACTATTAGGCCTAATTAATTTAGTGGGCTCAAATTAGCTCCTCTTACAGTATCAATTTAAGTCACTATCCCTTGTTCTTGAGATGATAGAACTACATAACGATTCTAATTGTAATTTGTTATGCTCATATTCTCTCAGTTAATGCTTGCCTTTGTCTACAAATTGGCAATATAGCATTCTGTTGCCTTTTCTTCTATTTCGTCATTTCCTTATCAAGTTTGTGTATTCATGTGCAGAGTATTGCATGTGAAGCAAAAAGAATCATTCGGTTTATAGTTTTGTGTCACAAAGATTAAGCGGTGCTAAAGATTTGCAAGTGGTATTTATTTTCTTGCTCTCTCTTTCTCACACACATTTGATCTAGTTATCTCTTTTTTGACAAAATGAGAGTTGATTACCTAACGTTCATAATAGGTTATCTCACCCAAATTAAAAGGAATCAGGTGAAGAGAAAACTAAAAGAACTGAAAATTGCATTACAATATAGATGAGAGTTCTAAACTTTCAATTGTTTTGAAGGTATTAGGTTCTCTTCATTTGTTCCATGTACTTCAGCACCTCATTGCTTTAAAAAGTGTTGTCAATTGAAGATTTTGATGGATTGGAAGCTCTGTTGGAGTGTCTGAGTAACCTTTCATCTCTTCATTCTTTGAAGCTTCAGGATTGCGAGAATTTGATGAATCTTTCTACTCTGAAAGCAATACAACACCTCACCAATTTATGATCTTTGCATACTTATAATGGAAAGATGTGCAAGGGAAAGCAGGCAAGAAAACCAACTGCCAACTGCCAAGAAAACCACCGTATGGGTTTTTTATATTGAAATTTATCACGTGAAACGATGACTTTTGTATATGCTTATTTACTTTCATCATATATATGACATGCATCATGGATAAGCTACGTTTGTTGCTCCCAGACCCCAAGTAGGAACTAAACAGGTTATATTTATTTATTTATTTATTTTAAATATTATAAAAAACTGACAATGCACTCTGATTTTCCAGACTTTGGCGATTTTCATTCCCATAATTTCAGACATCAGCAGCAGCGCCAACCATATCTTGATACAATTTGCTTATCATTCATCACAGTGGCGGTGCCAGTAGTGGCAACAAACACATCATTGAGCTCTACTCTCGAAGGTTTATGTTGACAAAGAAAATGGTACAAGTGCTTCAAAGATTTGGCTTTTATGCATTATAATTTTCTAAATATTTGTAGTAGACGTTGAGTCATCTGAGGTCTCTTGATTCTATTGTGAAATCTATTCTTCTTCTTTTTTTAGTAGTAACTTTAGTTCATAAAACAGAAGTCATTGAAAGGAGTGTATTTGCTTTCTTTAGTTGAAGTCAGGATCATTCTTTTGAACAAAAGTAAAAGCATTCATATTCAACACAACAGCGAAATACTCCAAAGAGATCTCGCAAGTAGTGGTTGTTATTTTTTGGACCAATTTTGATTTTCCTGTTTTGCAATTTATGTGAAATAAAAAGATTTTTTTTTTCTCCTTTTGTCACTGAATCAAATATATAATCCTGCCCAGATTAGCAAAGATGTTCATTTTATCATAGATTATCACCTCTCATTTCTAATTTTGAAACGACAGATGGTGGTTGAAACCTAAGGCTTGTCATCAATCTATAAAACTCTTGAATTCATTTTAGAAATTTAAATTCATAAATTCAAATGAAACTTAATATTCTTCCAATTTCATGTTCACGTGAGGCATTTTTCCATGACAATCCAGATTGATCATCAGGCATTACAAAAAGTATTAATGGTATTCACATGTAATTTAACATTGAGAACTTGTAGCATAGTCGACCAACTCAAACAAACAGAGATATTCGTTGGACCCCACCAACTTCATTTTTTTTTAATTACAAATTTATCTTACTGACAAATTATAATTTTGTCCTCGTCCCTAACCACCGATCTCACCCCACTCCCATCCTAGCCAACATTCTCTCCCATCATCCCAGATCTGGCGACCTTCTGCACCCTCATCCGCTTCTCTCCAACTCCTCCATGTGACCCTTACCCCTACATTTTCCACCTCCCTTACCACTCCGTTGATGAGGAGGGGGGTCACCATTGGCTAGAGGTGAGGAACTGCTAGAGGAATGGAGTTACACGGGTAGAGATCCAAAAAAATGTAAATTTAGTATTATGGTGGGTGTTCAAAGAAAAAAAAAATAAAAAAAGAAGATAAGAAGCAATTTTGGTGAGTGGAAGTCTAATAAAGTAGGAATTCCAAAGAAATAATATGGGGTTACTAGTAGCACCCTAAAAAAAATTGTTAACAAAATAATGTTTTCGTGTTTGCAATTATGTTAACAATTTTAGCATTTTTTTTTAAAAAAAGAATTAATAAGAGATTATTTACAAATGTAAAGAGAATTAAATCTAAACAATTCTAGCTGAACAACTATAGAAGTCCAACAATACCTAACAAAGAGGCTATGAAGAATAAATAAGAAATAATGTTACAAATCTCTACAACCAGCTCAATAAAAAACACAATAATTTTAAAGAAAATTATCAATTTTTACCTTTTGGCAAGAATTAACCCCTTGAAGTATATAGGAATGTCCAATTGAGCTCATCAAATTGAATTTTTAACATCCCGTTTGAAATTAGTTTAATTTGACTCAAAATTAAAAAAAATTAAAAATTAAATGGACAAAATTAAAATTTACAAATTCCATATTAATCCCTTATTAAAAAATCCGTGCAAATTCAATATGAAGTGACTAAATATAAAATGGGTCGGATCCAAGCCTTGGGTCAGCTCGTCTCTTCTCCATTCTCCCCGGAAATCGAAGCCATGAGACCCCCCAATAAATTCACTCCACCAAAGTTCACGTCATACGATGGGAAGTCAAACCCACTAACACATATCAGCCATTATCAGCAGATGATGTCCTTATGGAGCCGAGACGAGGCACTGATGTGCAATGTCTTTCCGTCTAGCTTGGGAGAATCCGGACATTGATGGTTCGATCGTCTCCCCGCCGGATCGATTTACGACTGGAACCAACTCTCTGAAGAGTTCTTGGCTAGATTCGTCTCCAACACTAAGATCCCCAAAAAGCCAGATACACTGTTCGGTCTCTGAAAGGAGCAGGAAAAAACGCTGCGTAATTATGCTAGGAGGTATTGGAAGGAGTATAATGACCTGGAGGAAAATGTGTGCAATGAACAGATGGCTGTAATGTCTTTTAAACATGGTCTACACCTGGAAAGTAAGCTGAGGCAGTCACTTACCAAGCGTCTAGCCACAGCACTGAAAAACTTGTGTGCCAGGATTAAGCAGTATGCTCGCCTCGAAGATGATCAGATCCCCATCGAGGCAGCATCAACTGAACAAATAGCTCGGCACAAAAAAAGAGCGGACCAAGGAATCACAGTGAATTAAGTAGACAAGTCTAAATCTCATGAAGCAGTTGTGACCGTATTCAATGAACCAATCTATCATATTATGGAAAAGATCAAGAGAGAGCCATTATTTATTTGGCTGCCAACAATGTTGAGAGATCCAGTTCGGCATAATCAGAAGCTCAGATGCAGGTATCACCAAGACAGGGAGCATATGACTCAGAATTGCAGAGCATTGAAACAACACCTAGAAGACTTGGTAGCTGCTAGACACCTCAGAGACTACATTGATCAGGATAAAGTGGTGGCACCAAAAATTGAGCATCCTCCTCGGTTGGTAATCAATATAATCCATGGAACAACCAGCCACGAACGCGAGAAGACACTTTAAGAAGAAATTGCCAAAGCTGTGCAGATTCAGCAGGTCATGTCAGTAGGGCCTATGCCGAAAAAGGTACGTACAATACCTAAGCCCCCCTTGTGCACTGTTTCATTTACTAAAAAGGATTTAGAAGGCATTCAGCACCTACATACTGATGCACTGATTATAACTATGGGAATTGGGAAACGATTTGACGTAAAACAAGTCCTTGTAGATCAGAGTAGTGCAACAAATATATTGTATTACGACTTGTTCAGGAAGTTCGGTCTCTTTGAGCAACACCTTACCCCAGTGGCAGGTCCATTAGTCGGCTTTAATTCACAGCCTGAATGGCCATTCAGCAAGATAGTGTTTCCAGTCGTGGCTGGGACAAAGACCTTGAAGATAGAATTTCTAGTTATTAATACACCTTCTCCTTACAATGCCATACTCGGTCGTCCTTGGATTCGCCAAATGGAAGTAGTCCCCTCAACCTACCACCAGCTCATCTGCTTCCCAATGGAACATGGAGTAGAGCAGATCTCAGGGGACCAAGTTGCGTCAAAACATTGCTTCATGGCAGCTATGAAGGCTAAACAACTCTACAATCGGGTACAGACAGCTGAAGTAGCTGAACAGCCAGTCTTGGAGGATGTCGAAGGAACCCCAACGGAAAAGATAGTAGAGGATTTGGAGAAAGTCCTAGTAAAGGAGGATGATCCAAAAAAGTATTTCCTTATCGGTACCTCGCTAGGCGCTAAAGAGAAACTTCAGTTGCTGGATTTGTTGAGGGAAAATATGAAGGTTTTCACATGGTCAGCGTATGATACTCCAGGCTTGAATCCAAATTTTGCTTGCCATAAACTCAACATCAAGCCTTCCGCTCAGCCTATTGTGCAGAAAAGCCAAAGATCCTCAGGTGAGCACACTAAAGCAATAATTATCAAGGTCAACAAACTCCTAGCATCGGGGGCGATTCAAGAAGTTTAGTACCCACAATGGCTGTCCAACACAGTTGTAGTAAAAAAGAAGAACGAAAAATGGAGAGTTTGCGTTGACTTCACCTGCCTAAACAAAGCTTGTCCCAAGGATAGCTTTCCTCTGCCTCGCATTGATAAACTAGTAGACTCAACGACGGGACATGAGCGTATGAGCTTGCAGGATTCTTATAGCGGCTATCACCAGATACCATTGTTTGGCCCAGATCAAGAGAAGACAACATTCATTACTCTAAGAGGTACTTATTGCTACAAAGTAATACCATTCGCCCTCAAGAATGCCGGGACAACCTACCAAGGAATGACCACTCAAATGTTCAAGGACCAGCTCAGAAGAACCATGGAAGCTTACATAGACAATATGGTAATGAAAAACAAGCTCGCTACAAACCACCTTACAGATCTAAGAGAAGTTCTTAGTATCCTAAAAAACCATCAGCTTCGCCTTAATGCCTTGAAATGCGCCTTAAGGGTAGGAACAGGGAAGTTCTTGGGGTACATGGTGACTCACAGAGGAATTGAGGCAAATCCGGATCAAATCAAAATAATACAAGAGCTTGAAGTACCAACAAACGCTAAAGAGCTACAGAAGCTGGCTGCAATGGCAGCCGCCCTGAATCGGTTCAATAGCAAGTCTTCAGATCGGATGAAGCCCTTCTTTCAGCTACTAAGGAAAAAGGCCGCATTTGAATGGGGTCCTGAATGTATCAAAGCATTGCAAGGCCTTAAAAAATATCACAGTACACCACCTCTCCTGTCCACTCCAGAATCGAGGGAAGAACTGTACCTATATCTGGCAGTCTCAGATCACGCCGTAAGTGCGGTATTGATTTAAGAGGTTGAAAAAGAACAGAGGCCAGTACACTACATTAGCAAGAATCTACTAGATACCGAGACACGGTACCTACCCTTGGAAAAGCTAGCTTAAGCACTACTCATCTCCTCCAGGTAGCTGTAACATTACTTTCAAGATCACACCATTAATGTCCTCACCGAATTCGTCCTCAGATTTGTTTTCAACCGAGCTGATTTCTTCGGCCGAACAGCAAAATGGGCGGTTAAACTTAGTGAGTTTGACATTTGATATCAATCCAGAATAGCAGTCAAGGCCCAGGTCTTGGCAGATTTCGTCACCGAATTCGCTCCCACCGAGAGCATCGAGCGTGAGAACTCCAGCTCGGTACAGGTGCCATGCACCACCGAACTAGGAAAACAATGCGCTTCATAATCATGGGAACTCTTTATTAGTAACATTTGACAGCTCTATGTCGACGGATCATCCAATAACCGAGGCTCGAGAGCAAGGGTAGTACTTATGTCATCAGAAGGATTTATCTGGTAGCAATAGGGGTGTTTGCGGATCGGTTTGGGATGGTTTGCGGTTCGGTTTGGACCCGCCCGCATCTATGCGGTTTAAGGAAAAGTCAACTCGCAACTGCCCGCAATGCAGTTTGCGGTTTGTGCAAATAGGGTTCACGAATGTGTGGACGCGGATTGAAATTTTTTCCAAAAAATTTGTTTTTAAACCCTTTTTTTTTCTTCCCATTTTGTCAATATTTCTTTTAGACCTTTTTCCTCCCATTTTCTAAAATGCTCTAACATTAATAATTAATGAATCAAAACTTGAAAAGAACTTATAAAATAAAAAACACAACAAAATCAATTCGTAACCTAAACAAATCATTCAAAATCTACATTCATCATTAACTTGCATTCATCCTACATTCATCATTCCTAACCCAAATTAAAAAAATCCTACATTCATTATTCCTAACCCCCCCCCAAAAAAAAAGAAAAAAGAAGAAGTAATTCTTCATTAACTTACATTCATCCAAAATGCAAAAAATAAAAAATAAAAATAAAAATTCATTAACTTACATTCATCCAAAACCAAAATGCAATTAAAAAAAAAAAATTTGTTGTGAAATTTCATTCAATTCAAGCCCATGAAATAAAATAAAAACATTTCTAAGATATCAAACTTCATCATGAATCATCCAATCCAACTTTCATGAACCCTGCACAAAAAAATATAAACTTTAATCTTCAATCTTCATAATTCTTTTGAGACAAAAAGTGTAAAAGAATAAAGTAATGAAAAGATAAACAAATGTCTATATATTGCATCTCAATATAGTAAGAAGATGTGTTGAGTGTATGAAAAAATTACCAATGAGCAAATGGATATTAGAGATCAATTATAGCAACAACATTATAAGTTGAACTTGAAGATGAGCTTGACTGCAAAGGACCTAATTAGGAGTCAACAAGAGAAGATTAACAAAACTTACATTAGAAAATAAACAATACAAATAAAAATGAAGATAAATAAATTCTCATATTACCCGAGTCATATTGCTCAAATTCCTCCACATTATCCATCGCCTTTCGAAAAGAAATTGGAAGGTTGCTTCGAAGCCAATTTTGAGTACATACAAGAGCTTCAACCACAGAAGGTGAGAGTGAACTATGAAACGAGTCAAGAATACGCCCTCACATACTAAAAGTCGACTCTGACGCAACGGTAGAAATAGGCATGGCCAACACATCCCTTGCAAGTAGTGATAACACCCTATATTTGGTTGCATTCACCTTCCAATAATCCAAAATCTCAAATGTTTGATTCTTTGCAAAATGTTCAAACTCGGATAAATATTGTTCCAATTCCGACTTAGATCCACTAGTGCATCGCCCCTCCAAATAGGAATTTAATTGGGAGTTAACCAAAGAATTGGGATCATCATCATCATCATCATCATCATCATCATCATCATCATCTTCCACCATATGCACAACTTCACTCACACTTGGAAGTTTCTCATTTGAAGGATAAAGTGTAACATAAAGTGTAGCAAATTCTACGACCCTTCATGGCCTTCTTTAACTTATCCCTTTCATTCTAGAATATGTTGAGCACTTCTTTAGATATGGTTTGATGAGAGGGAATTGGTGTGAATTTGGGTTGCATGACATTACAAAATCTTCTAAACCCAACACCCTCCACAAATCTAAATGGCAATTCATCAATGACCACCGTCTCCGCAAGAGCCCTTTTACAAGTATCAAAATTAAAAAATGTTGCTACAGCCTCAACACCCTCTTCATTTTGTTTCAGTTTAAGATTTAATGTTTGTTGACCATCTGTATCCCTATTTGGATATTCTTTACAATTGGGTGTATGACCATCTGTATCCCTATTTGGATATTCTTACAATATTTACATACGGCTCTACGCTTCCCATTAGTCTCTACAACCTTGTCAAAATGATCCCAAACTGTGGATGGTGCTCTCTCCCCTCCACCCTCACTCTTTCTCTTTGGGAGTCTAGGAGGCTTAGGTTCAGGTTCGAGTTCGACTAAGAGGGGATTCATTTGAAAATTAAAGGATTCTAGAGTTACAAGATTGATTGCGAGAGATTGAATACTATCCTCCATTTAAACTAGATTACAAAAATTACAAATTCAATTTCAATAACATAACAGATTCAATACAGATTCAATTCAACACACATTGAACACATCGAATTCTATACAAATTCAACACAGATGTAATTAGATCTGTTGTAATTTTTTTTTTTTTTTTTTGAGTTTTTTTGGTTATGTACACAGATTCAAAAAATTAAATAAAAAATTCAAAAAATTATACAGACACGGACAGATTCAACACAGATTCAAGGTTATGTACACAGATTCAAAAACTCAAAAATTAGATTAGATGCATCCAATTTTTCACAGATCTGTTGCAAAAAAAAAAAACAAACAGATTTAATTCCAAAAATTAAATAAAAAATTCCAAAAATTATACAGACACAGACAGATTCAACACAAATTCAAGGTTATTGACATAGATTCAACACAGATTAAAAAACTCAGGGTTATGTACACAGATTCAACAGAGATTCAAAAACTTAAGGTTATGCACACAGATTCATGGTTATGTACACAGATTTAACAGATCTGATATGTTGCAAAATAAATCAAAGATCGAGGCGAGAGAGAGAGAGAGAGAGAGAGAGAGAGAGGCTTACCTGTGAGGTCGATAGGTGCGATGCGAGAGTCAGTCGATTGGTCGATTTTGCGATGAGAGAGAGTCGATTGGTGTAGATGCAAAACCAGAGAGTGAGAGACTGTGAGATGAGAGAGTGAGGAGGCTTACTTGTGATTGGTGTGATGATAGAGTCAATCGATCGGTCGATTTTGTAATGAGAGAGAGTCGATCGGTGTAGTAGATGCAAAGCCAAAGAGTGAGAGATTGTGAGATGAGAGAGTAAGGGAGGGAGACAGATCAGAGACACAAAGATCGGGGAGAGAGAGACATAGACAGAGACTAAGATTCAGAGAGGAGCTTACCTGTGAGGTGTGCGATAAGGTCGATCGGTTGATCGGTCGATTAGTCCATCTTGCGAAGACAGAGAGAGTCGATCAGTGGGTGTAGGCAGTGGAGATGAAAATCGCGAGAGTGAGAGTGAGTGTGAGAATAAGACACACAGAATGAGATAGATAGAGTGAGAGATAGATAACATTGATGTATGGGTTGCGTGCAAATAAAAATGTATGAGCTACGGTTTCAGATTGAAATGTATGGGCTGCGTGCAAATTCAAATGCATGAGCTGCGTATTCAGATTTGAAAAAAAAAAAAAAAAGGAGTTTTATGCGGGCGGGTTGGGTGGGTGCAGGTCAAATCCGCAACCCGCCCGTAACCTGAAAATTTGATAAAAATCCAAACCGCACCCTACCCTAACGTGTTTGCGAAACCACCCATACGTGTGTGGTTCGGATCGGGTAGGGCGGTTTGGGCGGGTTGGATAACCCTACGCCCAGCCCTAGGGAGCAAGCTCTTAGGCTTGGTTGGAAGGCTTCTAACAATGAAGCAGAGTACGAAGCACTGTTAGCTGGTCTATGCAATGTCGAACACTTCAGTGCAGAGCAACTTCTAGTTTTTAGTGATTCTCAATTGGTTGTTAACCAGCTCACTGGGATCTATGAAACACGAGACGAAAGAATAGCTATGTATGCAGACAAGACTAAGGATCTACTTCCTGCCTCGGCTCTTCAGTAGATACCAAAGATGCTAGAAAAGTTTGGGTTTAGTTCATGCCAGAACCAAGCATTGCATCTCCAATCCTCTGCAATAACCTAGAGCCAAGCTGGATGGATCCAATACTTGTTTTTCTGAAATTCGGCACTCTCCCCAAAAGACAAGAAGGAAGCCAACAAAATCCGACATAGATAAGCTCGGTTCTGGATTTCACCATCTGGAAAGCTATACTGACGCTCCTATCTCGGTCCTTATTTGTTGTGTGTGCATCCAAATCTAGTCGAAAATATTCTTTACGAAATTCATGATGAGATTTGTGGATGCCACGTTGGCGGAAGGTCATTGGCGCACCGAGCCCTCACTCACGGGTACTGGTGGCCACTAATGTAACAAGATGCACAGCAGTACGTTCAGAAAGTGTAATAAATGTTAGAGGTTTGCTCCACTAATTCATTAGCCAGCTAAAACTCTTACTCCACTCACCAGCTCGTGGCCCTTTGCCCAGTGGGGTCAGGATATTATTGGACCTTTGGCACGCGGCACTAGGAACAGACAATTCTTCATCACTGCAACTGACTATTTTACTAAATGGGTTGAAGTTGAAGCACTAGCAAACATCAAAGAAGTAGACACATAGCGGTTTGTTATGAGAAACGTCGTGGTTCGTTTTAGCATCCCGCAGGTATTGATTGCAGACAATGTAACACAATTTGATGGAAAGATCTTCAGAAAATTTTGTGCCGACCTCAAGATCGAAAATCGGAACTCTTCTTCGAGCTACCCACAGAGTAATGGGCAGGCAAAAGCGTCGAACAAAACCATCATCAACGGAGTAAAGAAGCGGCTCGAAAGTGCGAAAGGAAAGTGGGTTGAAGAGTTACCCCACGTATTATGGGCATACCACCGAACCACATCACGGCGCTCAACAGGGGAAACACCTTGCTCCCTAACTTATGGAATAGAGGCTATTATCCCACTTGAAGTTGGTCTCCCAACCCTCCAATCGGAGCTGTTTGAAAGCACAAGTACTAAGGAAGCTATTGCACAAGCACTAGATATGGTAGAGGGCCGAAGAAAAGCAACACTAATCAAACTTGTAGCATATCAGCAGCAGCTCATCAAGAGTTTCAACCAAAAAGTTTTCCCAAGACAATTCACACCTGAAGAACTGGTTTTGAGGAAAGTTATGGATCACAAAAGGGTGTCAGGCGAAGGAAAATTAGGACCTAACTGGGAAGGTCCATATAAGGTTACAATCGTCGCTGGAAACGGAGCATACTACTTGGAGGATATCAGGGGCAAGGCCATACCTCGGCCTTAGAATGTAGCAAACCTCAAAAAATACTATCAATAGACTCAACCTCACATTTATCTCTCAAGTGTAAAAGCATATTATTTTCACTTAATGAGAATGCTTCCCCATTTCTTTGAACTTTTATTTCCAAGTACTTGTACATGCTTTGTGGTCAGGGAAAATTATTACTTAACTCGAACTCTATAACTTAAGCCCAATGGGCATATTTCAAAATAAATAGAATTAGCTTTGGTATTTACCAAACGGAATTAGCTTTGGTGATTACCAAACGGATTTAGCTTTGGTTTTAACCACATGGAAAAAGTTTCGGAACGACCGAACGGAATTTAGTTTTGGTCCGCACTCAAACATGCCAAATGGGATTGCTTGGTGGAGTTATGTTTGGCCACCAAAATGGACCTTAGCCAAGTAGAACTGCTTAATGGAAACCACCCTAACAAATTTTTAACTCTTTTTCTTCACAATCACAGATTTCCTTAGGTATCATCACGTCAACACCCTAGTACTGCTGCATCCCAAACAAAGTTGGGACAGACTTGGGTAAACCCTTCCACAATCACACTTTCAATAGTAGTCTTACCTAGCTCCAAGCTAGGGCAAACAATTGTTTTCTTGGTACCAACTTGGACCTGGGTATAATATCTTTCCCCTAACATATTTGCCCCACTCATGGGCAATTATACTATCAACATCAACATCAACTTAAGCAGTTCTCCCAGAGAGCGGGTTCTTCAGTACAAATCTTACTTAGCTCGGGGCAAGCAATTGTTTTTTTCTTAAAGTCAACCTGGACCTAAGTAAGTTACTCTCATTCAAATTACAACGATCAGTACAACCATGAAAACCAAGCAACTATTCGGCCCCGTGGACCCAACAGTGCTCGGCTAGGGGCAAATAGTATGAACAAATGTGAACATGAAAACAAAACACATCAAACTGTAATATCAGAAGTGAAGTTCTATCAAAGGCACAGTTGGCCCCATGAAACATTACCAAGAAGAAAGAAAAATTATCTTGACCAACATAAGGGGGCAACTCGCCAAGAAGACCGAGCCCCAGTACAGTAGAAAAATAAAAACAAAAGAGAGAGAGAAAAAGCAAAAAACTTCAAATCATTCCAAAGACGACTTCAACTTTCATCAACATGAGGAACTTCAGGAGCAGTATCCATAATCTTATTCGGGCCATCTTGGGGAGGAAAAATAGAGGTAACTCCAACTTCTTGAGAAGTAGAAGCCTCCTTAACCATATCTCCTACAGCTTCAGTTTCTAAGGTTCCACCCCCTTCAACATTCACTGTCTCATTGGCAACGTCCCTCTCCAAAGTCTTGGCTACAGAATCAGTTCCTGGGGAAGTCTTAGTTGGAAGAATTGCAGGGGTAGCAGTAGTCTTCGAACCCAAGGACCTTGAGGGAACAGGAACATCTTAAAACAAGGGAGACCTTTTAGGAATCTGAGCAGCGGCCAGAGCACTTGACCAACCCTTCAGAAAAAGCTTGTCCCGCAACACCAGCACATCTTCTTTGTAAGCAGCCCCAGCTTCATCCGAACCTTGTTGCCAATACTTAGCCTCCAAAGCAAAACATTCAGTGGCCATCACCACAATAACAACTTCCAGCTCTGCCACCTTCCCTTTAATTTGGGCCTGTACCCCAATGGCAGCTTCGTTGGACTTCTCAGCCGAGGTAACAACCTTGCTCAAACGGAACACCTCCCTCTCAGCAGTCTTGCGTCCCTCTTTCTCGGTTTCCAAGCTCATTGTCAGTCTTTTAGCATTCATGAAAGTCTCCAGTACAGCCTTTTCCAGTTCTTCAGCTCTGGCGATCGACAGGTGCATCCTCTAAATACACTACAACAAATAACAAAGACATTAAAAGAAAGAAAATAGTAAAATAACACCAAGCAAATCCCAAAAACACTTACAGCAGTCATCATTTGAAGGGTCCCCTTCAAAATCGGAATATCACGTGGGTCGTTGTGATTAGCCATGCCCATTGGCATTAACAAGGTCTTGGTCAAGTCAAAAGCAAAGTCTCCAGAAGCAATAACTGAATTAGAAGTAGAAATGGGTCTGCCCTGATGCAACATTGGTGGCTCCCACTTCTCAAATGACTCATCCTCAACAGGATCTTTAGAAGCCTCTCAAATTGCCGCCTTGCCGGTCTCCATCCTCCTCTTCTTCGCCTTTGTAGCAACGGAAGCAAAGGGTTTGGCAGTAGCAGCATAAGGGCCAGAGGCTCCTATCTCCAACTTCACGTCCATAAGGCTCTTCAGTTCGGCCTTCACCAAAGGAGTCCCCAAAACATTAGAAGAGCCAAAAGCCTCTGCTTCCAAGTCCACCAGCACTCTCATTTTTGAAATTGACCCACCCCCTGTGAAACTGGGGACAGGGGAAGATGTCCTCTTAGACAACAAGCCTTGGCTTCGGCGGTGATTTGTAACCAGAGAGGTAAGGGACGTATCAATTTCAGTGTCAAAATCTATAAGAGACGCAGCGAGCCTCGCTTTCTTCAGGACAGTGGAACGATAAGTTGCCTGGTAATCCAGCAGCTCAGGCGCAGACCTCTTCTTATACCTCAAAATAGCCTCGATGTTCTCTCAGTTTGGCCTGCGCTGAAAACAGGAAGCCTCTGCAGAAAAGAAGAACAACATTAGAACAACATTCAAAACAAGGCAAAAACGCACAGAAATACTAGGACGAAGGACTTGGACCTGGGTAGCCATCCTTTTGGGGCATCCGTTTAGATTGGAACTCAGTCCTAGCAGGAAACTCCCAATTACCACCGACTTGCAGAAAATCGTCATTATGTTTGTCCAAATCAGGTAAGCCAGTTACAAGATGGCAATTGATCGAACGAACACAGAGATAATAAGTACTGTGATCCTTGTTGTGTAAAAGGGTATAGCAACCCAAAATGTCCCAGATGTCCCAGTTCAAACCCAACCTCCTGTTAAAAGCAGAGACGCCATAGACAACTCGGAACAGATTGACAGACACCTGTATAGGGGTAAGCTAAACTTGGTGTAGGAAGTGGCGCACCAAAGGATCAAGGAGAAACCAGACCCCTCCTTCAACAATGGCTGCGACTGGGAAAGCAACGGTACTTCTAGTGCCCATGCGTTTGGTGTCAACTTTCGCCAGCGAATGGGTCACATCATCGGGGATACCATAGTAACGGTGAAACATGGTCATTGCCTCAGGGGTATCAACTAACGACCGAAATTTTCCATTAAGCAGACCTAATGGGACGAAGACAAAACTTAAACTAAGCAAAGAATAGAACCGGACGCCGGAAATAATGGCATAAGGGCCAAAGAGGGCGATCAAGACAGAAAACAACAAGAAAAGAAAATTTTCAGGGGAACTTACAGAGATTGAAACAGCAGCGACAAGTAGGCAGCCCTGAAACGAGAACGAGAATAGTAACAAAACGCCTGGGGAGAGCACCGACAAGACAAACTCAGAGGAACGGAAAGGGTTCAGGACTCTCTAAAAGTTTGAAAACAGATGAAGGGGTTTGGATTGATAACCCCAGAGCATTTATTACACCAGCCGGTGTGAAGGTACAAAAATCACGACCATCAGTATGGAATCGGCGCACTATCTCTGTGCACTAGTACCAAGCCACCACATGTCACAGCGAAAGGACACATGCAGGGGGCGTGTGTTAGGATTGAATTGTCACCAAGGCCGAACTAGGGAAAATCCGAAGCGACGCGATGCTTGAAGTACAGAGCAATAGCTCCCCCTAAGGGGAACCTTAGCGCGAGCTAGGGGGCAAATGAAGGGACTAAATATAAAATGGGTCGGATTTAAGCCTTAGGCCGGCCCAATCCATTAGATTCAAGTCCAGAGGAGCAAGGTAAATAAGTGGGCCAGTTAGATTAGCCCAATTACATCATCAGTAATCCACCCAACTCCTTAAGCATTTGGGCCCAACTTGTAGTGAAAAGGTCAGTCCAGCCACGATGCTGGACTGGGCCGAGCTGCAAGATCTCATCCTTGAACCGAACACAAAAGGGGCCAAGCCCATATAAAGATATCCTACTGAGGCATCCCATCTCTACAAACAATCTCATAAGAGGGCCGAGCCGAGGCACGACGGTACCGAGCTAGAAGAACCTAACAGAGAAACGTGGAAGCTATGAATGCACGCACATGGAGGGTGCCACCTCAGCTGGTCCCCTCCGCCTAGAATCACGGAAACAGTTGATCAAAGGAATGTGATCTGTTACAAGCATGGTTACAATGAGTATATACACCCCTTGTCAACTAACAGATGGTCCCCGACCTTGAAGAATGCTAAAGGAAACTTTGCAGCCCCAGAGCTCCATGAAACCATCTTGGGCAACAAGCAAGGAGTTCTATATAAACTACACTGACTTCACACTGAAGGTAACTGACCTAAACTGAACCATAGTCACCTAAACATAACTCTCTACACTTAGAGAGTATCTCTGATCTTCTCCGATTACTCATTCCCACGCCAGAGGGGTTATCCGGCCAATCCCGGCTGGGCAGCTCTAACGGTGTTTATTGTTGCAGGGTCTCGATTCCTGATAGTCCAATAAAGTGCAAAGCTCTGATCCACAATCATCTAGTGCGGTATTCGGTACACACAAATGATATTTCATTCAACAATTTGATGCCCTGGAGTTAAAACATCAAAATCAACTTATTTTTTTATTTTTTTAAAACAGAGACAAAATTCCAGTTGCAAAATATTAATTCAATATTTTCTCATGCTATTTGTTAAAAAAAACTATAATGATGATAATAATAATAATAATAATAATAATAATCATGATAAACAATCATGCTATGATATGACCATTGACTATCAAACAACTTAGAAAAGATGCATTAGCACCAGCAGCTGAGCCTTTCAGGGTCTTCAGGTGCTCAATAGATATTGTTCATTATATATTTTTTTTCTTAAAAATTCATTATCTGATGTTATGTATAGATTTTAATTTTTTGAAATAATTTGTGAAGAAAAAAAGAAAACTTAAAGGAAATGTCGAAAGAAAAATTTATGATGTACCAAAAATTTTTAAATGACTTATTTTTATAAAGTAATTAAAACAATGAATGACCAATTTAATGTGTTTTTGTAATTTATTATTTTTCCGGAACATCAAAAAAATATTGTGACATAGCATTTTCAATCACTTAATAATTATCTTTAAATAATGGAGTGTCATGTTCACTTGCCCCTTTTGTGTGTTTCCCTTTGCTAAAGTAGTTGGCATGATATGATGATGCTTTTCACCGTTTCCTTTCGTTAAAGTAATTGCCACGATGCAACTTTAAAATGTAATAATCACGGGTGATTCTATTTACACAACTCAATTACTCTTAATTTCACACTATTATTCATAATTTTTTAATTACAATTTTATCTTTTAATTAAATATCCAAATTGTCCTCATCTCTATTCCATTTCCTTTATCCACAAACCCTAACCTAACCTATTGGCAGCCACTGCTGCTGCCACCACCGTTGCCACCGCAACTTCTTGCCTTCAGTCGCCTTATCTCCATAGCTTTCCTCTCTACTTTCCACCCTCAAACAGCTTCTTAGGTGCCATCGTCCTAACTCTAACATCATTACACACCACTATCGCCGCCGCCATTGCCATCAACCCTCGCCATCGCAACTACCACCAACCTCTCTCCCCAGGCCTGTCGCGCCTTCCCCAGCTCCATCGTCCACCCCTCCACCGTCGTACACCCTTATCTCGCCACCACGAACAACCCCGCTCCCCCTTTTTCCATCGTGAACAACTCCACCACCACTACTAAAGAAATGGCCTTTTGAGTCGGTTTTTTGAGTCGGCAAATTTTACCGTCGCAAAAGGTAACCTTTTTGAGACGGCATAGAGTTACCGACTCAAATACCAAACCTTTAGTGTCGGCACCGTTGGCCGACACAAAAAAATAATATTTGATAGCATTATTTGAGTCGGTTGAATTTACCGACGCAAAAGATAGACCTTTTGAGTCGGCATACACCTTTTGCGTCGGCAAATTTATGCCGACGCAAAAAATTAGACATTTTTGTGTCGGCAACTGATGCCGTAGCAAAAAAAATATGAGCTAAATGAATATATATAGTCTTAAATTAATATATAGTCTAATAATTTGAACCAATTAAATAATTTCTGCCTTTTAGGAGAATATGGGAGGCATAAAATTCCATTTTTAAACACATCATTCATGAACCCCCATTTTGCATTTCTCCCTATTAATGATGTACAATGAGCAAGAGCTATTAGGGCTGTCAAATAATGCCAATCTTTTAGTTGTAATTTTTTTTTTAATGGGGTTTGGGATGTACTATATAAGTGCACTTTTTGACTTTTGGTTAAAAAAGTAGAGAAAAAAATATGTATCTTCAGGATAATTTTTTGACTTTTTACAAAAAAATGTGTAACAAAATATTGTAATAAAATCAAAATGAACATTCTACCCTTGTTGACTTTTTGACTTTTGGGTAGTTGAATTCAAAAGACAAAATAATAATTTTGCCCTCTAGCCTTCCCTCACGAGCTTCCCCCAAATAGTATGAACTTTTTGGCTTTTCCAATACCTTTTCTCCTATTATCCTCACTTAACAAAAAAATAAAAGTATAAGTTAATTTCACTAAGATTCCTTCAATTATAAATTCATACATATGAACCTCATCAATTATGAAAATTATATAAGTACATTCTTTTTGAAAATGAGTTAAATGGATTTTTATGATTGAAATGATCAAAATATAAGAATTTATAAATAATAAAATAAAATAATATTTATTAATAATTAAAAAAGTCTTGAGGTAAATAATCCTAAAACTAGATAATGATGTACAAGAAATTTTTTTACTATTATTATTATTATAGAGAAATCCTCACATTCTCCCATAAGTCTAAGGCAGCACTCAAGTCGAGATCACTAAGGTGGTATGTTGTCCGCTGCGGATTAGAGACTATAATCTGAGAACTTACACCAATCCTTCAATACAAGCTCCACTTAAATTAAGATTTATGCAATGGAGGAGAACTGAACCAATACCAAATGACATGTATAGTAACAACTTGAATCCTTCTCCCAACCAAGTGCGTTGTGCCATGGGTACAAGAATCTAATTATACAATTTTCCAATTGTACGCGGTTGAAGCCTAGAACAAGGCAAAAACTTTAAGAAAAGGAAACAATGGAAAAGTGTAAAGTGATGACTGTGCAATAGGGTCTAATTAAGACCCCACATATTTTTCAATTCTATGTGGTTGAAGGTTGAATGAGGACAACAATTTTAAAGTTGTGTTTGGTTAGGAGATTTAGAAAGAAATTAGAAAAGAGAAAGGAAAAAAGTAAATAAAATATGAATAAAATATATTTATATCTCACCTAATTTCATACTACTTTTTCCTTTCATTTTCTAAATCTTTTTCCAAATCTCCAACCAAAACAATTTTAAGAAACTTTCCAATTGTACGCAGTTGAGAAGAGGATTTGGAGTGGTTGCTGTACGGGGGTGCACAGCAACCACTGTTGTGCAATTAAATGGGCCCATTTCAAGGCTCATTTCGATAATCCAAACTGTTCACATTTTAGAATACACCAAGTAAAATATACCTGCAAAAAATCAAGTTAAACTAATATCGTTTATCCTTTCATCCACTTACATTTGTATTACAAAAATGAATAACAATTGTGATTTAAAGTATTAAAATGAATACAAATGTGATAAACGATATCCGATTAACTTGATTTTTTTGCATATATGTTCTACTTGATGTATTCTAAAATGTAAATGGTTCGGATTATCGAAATGAGCTCCAAAATGGCCCATTTGGTTGCACAGCAACCCCAAATTCGGTTGAAGCCTAGAACAAGGCAACAACTTTAAGAAAAGGAAACAGTGGAAAAGTGGAAAGTCATGACTGGACAATGAATAATGCTATATACATTAATTGATATATCAATTAGTATACTAACTGATAATACGACATAATTTTAGAGATTTTGAATTTTTGTAATAGGTGGAGTCATAATTTTAAAATAACAATATTATAACTATATTAATACACTAATTAATATATTACTTGGTACGTGTAACACTACTACTGTACAATAGGGTCTAATTAAGACCCCACATATTATTTTTCAATTCTACGCGGCTGAAGGTTGAATCACAACAACTTTAAGAAAGTAATTTTAAGAAACTTTACATCAATGAACTTTGTTTTTGATGATTAAAAAAAAACAACTTTAAGAAAAGCAAACTGTATGAGAGGGTTCAAGAGTGTTGTCTAAAAAAATCAAAGATCTTTGAAGAAAATTCAAATTCTCTAGAAATGATAAGAGGCTTAAATTCTTTAATAGTCACAACTAGGAACACAATAGCAAAGAGATGATGGAGAAAAGAAATTGGGTGAAGAAAAAAGCAAAACAGTTAGAGAGAGAATAATGGCAAGGCTCTCCCATGGATCTCTCACTTTCACTCTTAAGATAGATAATGGAGAAGGGAAATTAGTTCTCTTCCAAGAATTGTCTCTCCAAAATTCATCTCTCGTAAAGCTATGGGTGGGTGCTATTTATAGGCACCTCATGATGTAGGACGAAGCCCATGTGCAAGGCACATAGAGAATATTCTCTCTCACTACCTTGTCCGAGGAGGTGACCTCTCCGAGGATGAGGAAAACCCCAAAGAGGAGATCAACCTCTCTTCGAACCCTTCTTCTTAGTCACATCTAACCAATGATCCCCAATCATTCCAAGAGGGTCAAGGGTAGTCCTAGAGGACGTCCTGCCACAGAAGGGTCAGGGGTAGTCCTAGAGGACGTTCTGCCGCAGAAGGGTCAAGGGTAGTTCAAGAGAACGCCATGTCGCAAATATTGCCGTGTCTCAAGGAGCTCCCTAAATTGTGCCACCTCGACCCGGGTATAGACCAGTTTAACCAAAGAGTGAATTTATCTCCACTTACCATCCTCGAGATCAAGTCCTTGGTCCGGACTCCTTTACGCCCATGGTTTTGGTGCGCAGATCCCAAAAATCCTTGAGCCCGCAAGTGTTCTGAGACTCATTAATGGAGCGGTTTCTAGATTGCGTCTGAATCCATTCGAAGCCAAGCGTTTCGAATCTCTAGGTTCGTGGATTCGAATCCTTTCAAGTCTGAGCTCAAATAGGTCTCTAAGTTTGTGGTTCTGAACCTTTTCAAGACTAAGCAAATACCTCGAAGAATGGATCTCCTCCAAGGGTTTCATCTCTTCCGAAAGTAACAATTAACTTCCTCGAACACCCATATGATCTGGACCTCCTCGAGTGGGCTTGTTGGACTCTCTTTAAAGATATATGCTTGATGGATGTTCCTCGGTCCAATTTGTTGGCTTTCTTGTGGGCCTATTCAATAGAATTCACTTGGCCTATTTGGCAATAATTTTTCCAAGCTCGCCAATTTTTGAGCTTTCCGATTGGGCCTCGATCGGGCCCAATTAATTAGTGGGCTCAAGTTAACCCCTCTTACACAAACAATGAAAGGTAAGACAATCTCCAACCATGTATCAAATTTATCATTAAATTTGAATTTGATAAAAAATGGTTCATTTTTTAACTCCAACGGTTTCATCAAATCGGTATCAAATCCAGGATTTCACTTTTTTTTCATCAAACTAGAGACCAATGTGCCTTTCATCAATCATTGTTCATTGTCGTTAGATTTTCACCATCAAATGTCCTCGGATGTCCTCCTAGATGACCACCTCCAGGCAAAAGTTTGTAAAACAATTACACTAGCCGATCGACCACTCGATCATCCTTCCGCTCGACCCCCCGAATGATCACCTCAAGAAGAAAAATAGTAAAAAATTTGCACTAGATGATCGACTGATCAGTCGTCCGCCCGGTCGACCGGTGGTTTGACGAAACTATAAAACCCTCCGTTGGAGCACTTAATATCAAAGAGAGTTTTTCCTCAAATTTTTACTCAAATTTAGTGAAAAAATTGATACACTGTTGGAGATGCCTTAAGAGCATCTCCAACCCAATCCTCTCACCAAGAGGATGAAAATATTTTTTTTTATTCAAAAAGTAAATACAGAGTATGTCAATATTCATTCGAACTCCAACCACAAACCTTCACAACCCTTCATTTTCTCACGGATTAGGTGTCACCGAACGATCAACAGTAATTATTTATTTATTTTTATTTTTTTTACTTGTTGGGCATTTTTTCTTCTCTAAAGATTTATCTCAAAAATATTTTCATCAAAAAGTAATTTTTGGTTAATTAACAAATATTTAATTTTAAAATTTTTGTAAAATATATTTAATATTATACTCATTTTAAAGCTATGATTTCATACTTTTTAATGATGCCAATTTTATAAAAATTAAATTTATATATTAAAAGTTATTTGTAATATAATAAAAAATATAGAATGAATAGTGTTTTGGAGGGGATCCTCTGTTTTTCATCCTCCCTCCAAATATAAAGAATCAACTCATCTTCCTCCCAAATAGAGATGAATTTAGAGGATGGGTTGGATGAGCAAATCCTTCATATTTGAAGTTATAGAGGATGCATTGGAGATGCTCTAAGACATGGATAGATATAATTCATTGACAGGATTTAGTGAGGGTATTTACAGTAATTTATTCAAAATGTGGGGTTTCTTTTGATTAAACCGTGATTAGTGCATGGATCCCGAAGCCCACATTGCCAAGAAACCCCACATTTCCAAAGCCAACTTAAAAATGAGTTATAATTGAGGGGATTTACAGTAATTTATTCTTTAATATATTTTGTGATTTATTATTTGTCCAAAACATCAACCAAAAAAAATAAAAAAATAAAAATAAAAATAAATAAAATAATAATAATAATAATAATAATAATAATAATAATAAATAATGTGACATAGCATTTTCAATCACTTAATAATTATCTTTAAAAAATGGAGGGTCTGTTCTCTTACCCCTTTTTCACTGTTTCCTGTCACTAAAGTAATTGGCATGATGAAGCTTGTCACTGTTTCCTTTTGTTAAAGTAATCGCCATGATGCAATTTTAAAATGCAATAATCACGGTTTAATCCAAAGAAACCCCACATTTTGATTTTTTTTATTTAAAAAAAAAATATTATGTCATTCAATAAATTCTATATTGAACGTGTGCTTAAGGAATAATAGGAGCTAAATGAACATAGATTCTTAAATTAATAAAATAGTAAATAAATTAGAAAAACATATCAGACATATAAAAACGTGATAATTTGAACCAATTAAATAACTTCTGCTTTTTAGGAGAATATTTAGACAGGAAGGCATAAAATTCCATTTTTAAACACATTTTGCATTTCTCCCTAATAATGATGTACAATGAGCAAGAGCTATTAGGCCATCTCCAACCCTACACCACATCCATCACCAAATTCAAATCTGGTGAAAAAGTTTCTTTTTTGTGTTTCAATGGTTTCACCAAATCTGTGTCAAATTGAGAATATTAAAAAAATTTCACCAAACTGAGGATTTAGGCTACCTTTCACCATTTTACTATGCATGACCGTTGAGGTGGAACCAACCAGACGACTGGCCGAATGTGCCCCCGGTCATCCTCTTCATCGAACAATTCTCACAAAAATAGGTAACACAGAGTGTTGGAAAAATTGTTTGTGCAACCGTGACTTTTGGCTAACTTTGAGCCTAAATTAAGATGGGCTTCGGACACCGATTGAGGTGTGTCCGGGTGGAAACACGTTCTTTGCCAAGTGGTGATTCACTTCGAATATTTGATTTCAAATCATTTTTTGAGTTAATGCAAAATTGACTCCGAAAGAGACTTCAACAGTATGGTAGTTGAACGAATTTAAATTGAATTCGTCTTTGGTTTCTTCATCAACAATGAGTTCACAAGCACTCAAATCTTCAAGATCAATCTTCATCAACAATGAACTCACATTCCCAAATTCAATCTTCACAACGTGTGTTTGGATGCTGAGAAGCTACAGAGAAAACAAATGGTGATCTTTACTTTATTGCATGCTGATTTCTGATTACTTCTCTCTCTCATCCAATTAAAATTCTTGTGAGCTAAGTAATGCTATTTTACAGGGTTCATATGTCTGTTATTTTGGAAGTTAATTGTATCTTCCATTAAATTAGTTTTTGACATTAATGAATATTTTGTTTTTGTTTTCTAAGTACATATGTTCTTTAATTTACCAACTGTTGTACATTATTTGATTGATATTTGCAATCATTCTTTTAGGAATTTTGCATGAGCATTTTCTGGGCCTGTCAACTACTTATTTATGTTGTGAATCACAGGAAGAAGCAAAAACGCTCTACAGATTCTCAAGACACTGAAAATGATTTTCATATAGAGCAGGAGAGGTGTGAATTCCACCATGGAAAGAGCATTGACAAGAAGAAGAAAGTATCTCTTAAAGGATGGAAGGGTAAAGGCTTGTGGTGTCCCCTCCAATCAAGAATTGGGGCCAAACAATCACTAGCTAATATGCTTGTAAAGTGTAAAACTAAGAAAACAAGTACCCTTAGAAGTGTCAGACCTCAGCTTCTCTCTTTCTCTCTCATTCCACCTCCTCCTCTATTCAAGATTTGTGTTGGATTTCTTTTCGAATTGCCTTGCTAGTGGACCGGCTGGTCATCCTTCCGGTCGAATGGCATTTTACTGATAGACAAAAATACATTGTTGGAGAGCTGGATATCAGATAGAGCAATTCCTTAAATTTTTACTCAGATTTAATAAAATATTTGATACACCGTTGGAGATGCCCTTAGGACTGTCAAATAATACCAATTTTTTAGTTGTAAACTATTTAATATCCTGATTTGAATCCTTTCTGATATCCTTTTCTCCTATTATCCTTACTTGACAAAAATAAAAATAAAAATATGAGTTAATTACATTAAGCCTCCTTCAATTATGAATTCATACATATTGATTGTCTTAATTATTAAAATTATACAAATACATTTCTTTTAGAGATGATTTAAAGGGAGTGAAAGAAATATATTTTTATAATTGAAAAGATTAAAAATATTCATAAAAAATTAAAATAATATTTATTAATCATTAAAAAGTCTTAAGGTAAATAATCCTAAAAATAAATAATGATGTACAATAGAATCTAATTAAGACCCCACATACAATTTTCCAATGGTAAGCGGTTTTTTTTTTTTTTTCATATATATATATATATATATTCCTACAAGTGTTCTTTTATATATATATATATATATATATATTTTCCAACAACTTTAAGAAAAGGAAACAGTGGCAAGTGTAAAGTCATGACTGTACAATAGGGTCTGATTTAGACTCCATATACTATTATTAGAATAATGCTTGGGACTCCCTTTTGGGGGTCACCCCTCACCCCCCTTTGCCACGTGGCATGTGGTGATTGGAGGAGCAGGAAAAAAAAGAAAAAGAAAAAGAAAATGTAACCAATGAGAAAGAGAAGGGGTCAAAGGGGGTGGGAGGAAAAGGGGGGATGAATCATTGTTGATATTATTATTCGGATGAGGATTCCTTTTTGTACGAAATTCTATTACGGATTTTATTTTGATTATTTAAATAATTATTTTGTTAAGTACTTCTTATAGTTCATTCACAAAAAAGTTGGAACTTGTTTTAATTATTGCTTTTGTCATTAAAAAAATGTATGTTTATTTTTAAAAATACAATTATCGTCCCATGATGCAATTTTAAAATGCAATAATCACGGTTTAATCAAAAGAAACCCCACACTTTGATTTTTTTTTTTTTTTAAATATTATGTCATTCAACAAATTCTATATTGAACGTGTGCTTAAGGAATAATAGGAGCTAAATGAACCTACATTCTTAAATTAATAAATTAGAAAAACATATCAGACATATAAAAACGTGATAATTTGAACCAATTAAATAATTTCTGCTTTTTAGGAGAATATTTAGAGAGGGAGGCATAAAATTCCATTTTTAAACACATTTTGCATTTCTCCCTAATAATGTTGTACAATGAGCAAGAGCTATTAGGCCATCTCCAACCCTACACAAAATCCATCACCAAATTCAAATCTGGTGAAAAAGTTTCTTTTTTGTGTTCCAATGGTTTCACCAAACCTGTGTCAAATTGAGAATGTCAAAAGAATTTCACCAAACTGAGGATTTAGGCTACCTTTCACCATTTTACTATGCATGACCGTTGAGGTGGAACCAACCGGACGACTAGCTGGGTGTCCCCCCAGTCATCCTCTTCATCGAACAATTCTCACAAAAATAGGTAGCACAAGAGTGTTGGAAAAATTGTTTGTGCAACCGTGACTTTTGGCTAACTTTGAGCCTAAATTAAGATGGGCTTCGGACACCGATTGAGGTGTGTCCGGGTGGAAACACGTTCTTTGCCAAGTGGTGATTCACTTCGAATATTTGATTTCAAATCATTTTTTGAGTTAATGCAAAATTGACTCCGAAAGAGACTTCAACAGTATGGTAGTTGAACGAATTTAAATTGAATTCGTCTTTGGTTTCTTCATCAACAATGAGTTCACAAGCACTCAAATCTTCAAGATCAATCCTCATCAACAATGAACTCACATTCCCAAATTCAATCTTCACAACGTGTGTTTGGATGCTGAGAAGCTACAGAGTGGAAAACAAATGGTGATCTTTACTTTATTGCATGCTGATTTCTGATTACTTCTCTCTCTCATCCAATTAAAATTCTTGTGAGTTAAGTAATGCTATTTTACAGGGTTCATATGTCTGTTATTTTGGAAGTTAATTGTATCTTCCATTAAATTAGTGTGTGGGTAAAAATCTGACCACACTGCCCGTTTAGTGATCAGCGGCTAAGCACCGGTAGAATGGATGGCTCCAGCAACCTGTAACAGAAAAGAAAAGCTCCGGCGGTGGTTCTTCCACCCGGGGGCACTCCGACGATCAAGTCAGTATGATTCTTAAGGATAATCAAGTATTAAACTGAATACTCAAAGTATGAATTACATACCTTAGACCCACGGGGGTGCCTTTCTTTTATAATATACTCAGTCCAAGTCCAACTAGAAGTATGACTTCTATGAACTCCAATCTTAGTGCTTACTCTGGACTCTTTATGAGATAGAGATAAACTCCCTAAGAGTTTTATCCTTATCTTAACTAAGTCCCCTCTTTGCCTTAGGACTCTTGTCCCTTATCTTCGGATTCCGACATCTTCGGAGATGACCTCGGCTTCTCCGAGATTACCTCGGCTTAACTACCAGGGCACGTGGCACCTCGGCTGACACGTCGGCGTCACCATGCCACGTGTTGGTATTCAGAAAATATGTCCCCACAATTAGTTTTTGACATTAATGAATATTTTGTTTTTGTTTTCTAAGTACATATGTTCTTTAATTTACCAACTGCTGTACATTATTTGATTGATATTTGCAATCATTCTTTTAGGAATTTTGCATGAGCATTTTCTGGGCCTGTCAACTACTTATTTATGTTGTGAATCACAAGAAGAAGCAAAAATGCTCTACGGATTATCAAGACACTGAAAATGATTTTCATATAGAGCAGGAGAGGTGTGAATTCCACCATGGAAAGAGCATTGACAAGAAGAAGAAAGTATCTCTTAAAGGATGGAAGGGTAAAGGCTTGTGGTGTCCCCTCCAATCAAGAATTGGGGCCAAACAATCACTAGCTAATATGCTTGTAAAGTGTAAAACTAAGAAAACAAGTACCCTTAGAAGTGTCAGACCTCAGCTTCTCTCTTTCTCTCTCATTCCACCTCCTCCTCTATTCAAGATTTGTGTTGGATTTCTTTTCGAATTGCCTTGCTAGTGGACCGGCTGGTCATCCTTCCGGTCGAATGGCATTTTACTGATAGACAAAAATACATTGTTGGAGAGCTGGATATCAGATAGAGCAATTCCTTAAATTTTTACTCAGATTTAATAAAATATTTGATACACCGTTGGAGATGCCCTTAGGACTGTCAAATAATACCAATTTTTTAGTTGTAAACTATTTAATATCCTGATTTGAATCCTTTCTGATATCCTTTTCTCCTATTATCCTTACTTGACAAATATATATATATATATATATATATGAGTTAATTACATTAAGACTCCTTCAATTATGAATTCATACATATTGATCGTCTTAATTATTAAAATTATACAAATACATTTCTTTTAGAGATGATTTAAAGGGAGTGAAAATAATATATTTTTATAATTGAAAAGATTAAAAATATTCATAAAAAAATTAAAATAATATTTATTAATCATTAAAAAGTCTTAAGGTAAATAATCCTAAAAATAAATAATGATGTACAATATAATCTAATTAAGGCCCCACATACAATTTTCCAATGGTAAGCGGTCTTTTTTTCTTTTTTTTTTCATATATATATATATATATATATTTTCCAACAACTTTAAGAAAAGGAAACAGTGGCAAGTGTAAAGTACAATAGGGTCTGATTTAGACTCTACATATTATTATTATTCGGATTTTATTTTGATTATTTAAATAGTTATTTTGTTGAGTACTTCTTATATTTTATGAATAATGCTTGGGACCCCCTTTTGGGGGTCACCCCCTCACCCCCCCTTTGCCACGTGGCAGGGGGTGATTGGAGGAGCAGGAAAAAAAAGAAAAAGAAAAAGAAAAGGTAACCAATGAGAGAGAGAGGGGGTCAAAGGGGGTGGGGGGAAAAGGGAGATGAATCATTACTCATATTTTATACACAAAAATGTTAAATCGATTTGATAGCTGGAACTTGTTTTAATTATTGCTTTTGTTATTAAAAAAATGTATGTTTATTTTTAAAAATACAATTATCATCTATTTTTTTAGTGAAAAACACAATAAATTAAACAAGTGTCAGTTATCAGATCGACCTATTTTTTTTGTAAATGAAATACACAAATTGTCAGACAAAATATCATTTGATCATTGAAGACAATACAACCAAAAAAAAAAAAAAAATGCATATATTTTTCCTTTCATTTTTGCTTTGTGCTCATGGAAACAAATAATAATAATTATAAGAAGAAGAAGAAGTTCAAAGAAAAACATCCTTGTATGAAAATAATAGTTAAAGATTCAAAAACAACTTTGTGATGTTTGATTGTATCCATAAAATTATGTTAAAAACAGCTTTTGGAAACAGTTAAACAACCAAAAAACTAGGCTTTCATGAAGAAAAGAAATTGAACCCATTATACAGTTGCTTTCAATTAGCAAACAAAAACTACTTTCTAAATATTTTTCGAAAACTCATTATTTTCATCAACTAAAATAGTATTAAATGCAAAATTAAAATGATCCATTGTATGGAGGAGAGTTACATTTGTTTTGACACTTCTCTCTAATAGTGGACTTAAAACTCATTATTAGACTTAATTGACTAATAAATGGAAGGTAATTAAAATGGAGTAATAAAATTGGGATTAAAATGAAGCAAAATAATAAAATGGTTTAGGTTCAATCGGACGTCAATTGAACCTATTGAGTCTTGATAGGGTAATTTATGTACAAATTGGGCCAAGCTATGTGGAGTCTCCCTTGGATGTTGGGTCGTGTGCTGGGCCAAGGAAAGGACAGGTGTAGCTCGGTTGACCGTGCAGGCATTGAGCCAGGGCCTGAACCAGGCTGCCTAGATATAGTCCAGAAATGAACCAAGGTTTTTCCAGTACATAGAGCTGAGCTAAAATCAGCTTGGTAGAATGTCATCTTGATTCTGTCCAGCACAGATCCGAACCAGGCTAGCTCTGTTGACTATGCTACCAGCCAAGGTGACAGACTTGAACCATCTCACTTGGATGTGAGAAGGACGTGCTCAAGATAGGCTTTATCCTTGGGAGTGTGATTCCTAGGGGGGGGATTTGGTGATAGCCCCATCACTATCTAATTTGTCTTTCAAAATGACAAGAATTATATAAGTACTTTCAAAATCCCCTGATATTTTAAAACTTGTTTCTTTTACTATATTACCCTCATATCTATCAGCTCTCCTATTAAGCCATCTTCACTATGTATTTCAGAGTAAAATTTTACTCTATATAAAAGTAAAATTTTACTCTGTATAAAAGTAAAATTTTATACTTTGAAACTAAAGTAAAATTTTACTTTATATAAAAGTAAAATTTTACTCTGAATAAGAGTAAAATTTTACACTCTGAAACTAAAAATAAAACTTTATTCTGTATAAAAGTAAAATTTCACACTGTATAAAAGTAAAATTTTACACTCTGAAACTAAAAGTAAAATTTTACTCTATATAAAAGTAAAATTTTACTCTGAAAAACAAGTAAACTGTGAGACTCTGAAGCTAAAAGTAAAATTTTACTCTGTATAAAAGTAAAATTTTACTCTGATTCTGTCAAATGAAAAAAACAGAGCAATAGAACCAGAGTAAAATTTTACTCTGGTTCTATCAAATGAAATTAGATCATTCACAGCCACTGTTCTTCTGTTTCTTCACAGTTACTTGCCTCTTTTGTATCCCCTCTTTGGCTTCTCTGTTATCTATTACATATACACAATCCATATGCTCACTCACGACACAAAAATTTATCAAAATCAAAAACAATTTTACAACAAAAAGTTGAGAGAACATAGTAACAACTCATCAATAGATCAATTTAAGAACTTAACAACACTATCCAAATGAAAAATCTCTCTCTCACACACACACACACACACACACACACACACACACATATATGAAAAATCTGAAGAACTGTGTTCAAATATGAAAATTTTGAACAGTCGCGCGATTCGTCTCTATACTCTTTCACAATTTGAATTTTTTATCGATGAGCCTATCATCAACGGCAAGAACATGAACTTCATGAGAATTGGAAGGCGATATGTCGACGTCGTCGAAGCTTTCTCTGATCATCTCCGACGATCTCTTCCACTGCAAAACCTATGCGCCATTCAAAGAAAATTCTCTACAACTGAGAGTGATTTAGGTATATTCACAGTTTTGGTTGAAATCACAAGAGCTTCGAACGAATCCAATCCAAGCCCTAGGAATGGAAGAGAGAAGGAAAAAAGAGTGGAGAAGGTGAGGAAATTTAGTTGAGGGTATAATAGTCTAATAAAATATTTAAATAATAAATTTTGTCCTTTATGTAAAATTTTATAATTATGAGGGGGTTTAGAAAATATAATTTTTTCTTAATCCTTTTAACAATGAAAGGAAGGTAAAGGGGGTTTATAGCTAAATTTTCCATTCCTAGGCGGACTCTGCTAAGAAAAGTTGGAGTCCTACTAGGATTGTGCCAAGCGAAATCTATAAAAACTTATGACAGGATCTATATACAGGTATTACAATTCTTATTCTCAAATACATAGGGCTTTTGTGTCTATTATCTATTTTGCTAACTTAGGCATCAGAGAGGTTTCCGACACACACCCGCTAACTGGCTCACGTTTGTGTTTTCAAGTAGTAAAGTGACGATGTTTGGACGAGTGCAAATTTGATCAATATAATTATACGAAAAGATTATTTTGTGCTCGTACATTCATCAACTAAAATAGTATTAAATGCAAAAATAGAATGATCCATTGTATAGAGGAGAGTTACAGAATTTGATGAGAAAATGAAAAGACATTTTAGAAGGAAAAAAACCAAGAGACATTTTAAATATGACACATGTCATATTCTAAGATGAACATGTGTCTCACTTTTAAACTTGTCATGGTAAAGGACTCGGTAAAGTCATTACTTATGTTTTATATGATATGATATAGCAGCCTTTTTTTAAATATTCTTAACGAATGCTTATTAAGACCCTCGTTAACAAGACAATTTTAATTTTTTTGAAAGCTGACCTTGAATAAGACCTCCACACCGAAAAAAATAAAAAATAAAAATTCTACTCACAAGCATAATACAAGTTTCACATAATTAGAAAATGCCTCTTTCAATAAAAAGTACCTATTCGATTTTTGAAAGGTTCACATTATTAAAAAGAAATTTATTAAAAAATATCTCTGTATATAATTATAAAAAGACTGACTTTAATATATAAAAAAATTCCACCAACTTAGAATAGGTTGAAGTTTATTAGTCTTCAATTTATTTTCTACCTAGACTTCATTTTAAACGTGTAAGCGCTAATTACTGGATGATTTATAGCAATTTTCATTTCTTTTCGTTTTATAACCCTCATAAAAAAAATTTAAAAAAACAAAACTTGCAAAATTAATAATATTATATGAATTTATATTTATATATTAAATTTAAAAGCCTCCCAATAATATTTCGCTTTAGGCCCTGTCAAGTGATAGGCCAGTCCTGAAGAAAATATTTTTATTTATATATATATATATATAATATTATTTTTTTACTTTTTATATTAATAGAAATTGATATTACAATCTATACTTTCTTTATTTTATTTTATTTTATTTTTTTGGAGCCAATGTACATACTCACCACTCCTGTATTATTGAGGATGATGTTGGTGGGTCTTTTCTTCTAGATGCGTATGTGATTAATTAATGGGTTATGTTAGGGATTCTAAATAATCTATCAAATTTTTTTTATTAAACCTTTCATATGGGTGTGGAACCCACAAACATGTGAGTTTGTGTGGATCTCATATGCATATGAGAAGTTTGGTAAAAAAATTAATAGGTTATTTAGAGTTTATAACATTTTTCTTAATTAATTGTAAGAGCACATGGAGGGTTTTGACTTCACAAGAATTTGAAAGGTTAAGAGCATCTTTAATTTTTCATTAATGCTATTTTGAATTTAGGCCACAACTTCTTTTCTGTTCGAAATTGGATTAAAGGGTGTTGTTGGGCTATATTGGGCTCAATTATGGACCCATCTCGATGACTCAAACCGTTCAATATGTAAAGTTCACCTAGTACATCATATTTGTAAAAAATCACGTTAATCGGATTTGAACGACAATTATGATTTTTAAAATAAATCACAAACACAAATGCAAGCTGATCAAGTGTCAATCGATATCCGATTAATGTGATTTTTTACAAAGATGATGTACTTAGGCGTCGTTTGGGAAGGCAATCCCAGGCTAAAGTAGCCAAGTCGCGACAAAAAAGGCTAATTCAGCCAAGTCACGACAAAATCCATCGTCCTCGGGATCGGGTCATTTGTTCGAACTCCATTACGCCCATGGTTCTGATGCGTAGACCCTGGAAAGCTCCGAGCCTGCAAGTGTTCTGGGACTCATTAACGGAGCGACTTCTAGATTGCGTCTGAATCCGTTCGAAGCCAAGTGTTTCGGACCTCTAGGTTCGTGGATTCGAACCCTTTCGAGTCCGAGTGCCTTGGATCTCTAGGCTTGCCTAATCCCCTTTCGAGTCCGGGCCTGAGTAAGTCTCTAGGTTCGTGGATCCGAACCCTTTCGAGGCTTAGAGCCATTTAGCCCGTTTGATGGTGATAAATTTGGGCCGACCAATCTTGGACTTGCGATAAATTCGGGCCCACTAATCTTGGGCTATTGGGCCTAAATAATTTAGTGGGCTCAAAATAGCCCCTCTTACACTCACCATTCCTGTATTATTGAGGATGATGTTGGTGGGTCTTTTCTTCTAGATGCGTATGTGATTAATTAATGGGTTATGTTAGGGATTCTAAATAATCTATCAAATTTTTTTTTATTAAACCTTTCATATGGGTGTGGAACCCACAAACATGTGGATGTGGGTTTGTGTGGATCTCATACCCATATAAAAAATTTGGTAAAAAAATTAATAAATTATTTAGGATTTATAACATTTTTCTTTATTAATTGTAAGAGCACATGGAGGGTTTTGACTTCACAAGAATTTGAAAGGTTTTTTAAATGATGACGCAGAGAGAGCACAGTTAAGAGTATCTTTAATTTTTCATTAATGTTATTTTGAATTTAGGCCACAACTTCTTTTCCATTCGAAATTGGATTAAAGGGTGTTGTTGGGCTGTATTGGGCTCAATTATGGACCCATCTCGATGACTCAAACCGTTCAATATGTAAAGTTCGCCTAGTTCATCATATTTGTTAAAAATCACGTTAATCGGATTTGAATGACAATTATAATTTTTAAAATAAATCACAAACACAAATGCAAGCTGATCAAGTGTCAATCGATATCCGATTAATGTGATTTTTTTGCAAAGATGATGTACTTAACGAGTTTTACACATTTGAACAGTTTGAATCATCAAGATGGGCCCAAAATCAGGCCCAAAAGCACCATCCAGTCTGTTTCCAAACTGGAGAGGAGCTAAACCCTTAAATTTAAGGGACATTTACACACAAGTCCTAATTTATGAACTTATAGTCCATTAAATCCTAAATAAGATTTTTTAGACCTTCAAGGCTCATTAAATTTTTAATGGTTGGAATTGCCCTTCAAATAATAATTGTTCATCATTTATAATTATTTTTAAAGGAACATGATGATTTGACATTTATTTTGATTTTCAAAACTTTAAAATATCAACTTTCAAATTGAAAAAAATTAAAAAAATTTATGTGTTTTTTGAAAAAATTGAATTTTGTTTCTATAAAAAGGTATGACGATGGAACATTGATGTGCAAAAGTAAAAAAAAAAATAAAAAACTTTAAAAATGAAAAAATTGTAATGTTTTCAGTTTTAAAACTAAAAAAAAAAAAAACCGATGATGTTCTTTGTTTTATTGAATAGTTGAATCAAATCAATAAATAGAAGGGTAAAAATATTTAATCCCATACTCTGCTTTTTTCCCATCAGGTAGTGAAACAATTATATGGAACATTACTTTGCAAAATTAATAATGTTCTTAGTTTTAAAAATTGGGAAAAACCGATAATATTCTCAGTTTTACTAAATATAACTTATTGGTTCAAAAAAATTTAGATAGGACCTGAGTTACCATAACATTTGTAAATAGGACTTTTAGATAATTAATTCTAAATTTAAATAAGGGTCTTGCTAATAAGTGGCTTTAGGGCACAACTAAAAGACAAAATATTTGCAAAACACAATACATTTTTATTAAAATCAATACAGTTTTTAATATTTTTATATATTTTCAAGACATTTTTTACACACTTTCCAACATTAAACAATACCTATGGGGCACTTGTTGGCATTTGCCTTTAAGTAAGGAAAATGCTTTAGGTCCCAAATTTTGTACAAAACAAATAATTAAATGTCTCACATGGGTCAACACCCATGTGAGACATTTGGTTATTTGTTTGGTAAAACATTTGGTATCCCTAGCATTAATCAGTAAGTAAAACGTTTGATTTTATATGAATTATTTTATTGAATTTTTATCAATTTTTTAAAAATAAAAAATCATATCTTATTTAAAATTTTCTTTTTGTCAAATTTTATGGGGAAAAAGTCATATTTAATTCTTACTTTTTAAATTTTTTATCATATTTAAATTGGAAAATTTAGTCTAAGGTCCGTCTTCCGTTTTTAATAATGGAAGAGATTCACAATATTATTTTATGATGTCTAAAGTCCCTTAACTCCACACTCATATATCACTAGGGATGGCAATGGGGGTTAATGTGGTGGATATTAATTCTCCATCCCTATTCTCCTATAATTATTTTTCCTCATTCCCCATTTCCCATTTCCCATGGGTACTAATGGGTTTAGATATTCTCCAACCATCCTCCCCATCTCCTAATAGGTTTGGATATTCCCCAACCCAACTTGACCAATTTTTTTTTTTTAATTTTTTATTTTTTAGATTCACAACCAAAGCTAAATAAACATTCAATCTTTTTCTTTTTTTTTAAATTTTTTTTAAGGTTCACAATTTTTATTTTTATTTTTTTTAAAGATTCATAACTAAAACTAAATATACATTCAATTTCTTTTTATTTTTTATTTTTATTTTTTTTAAGATTCACAACCATTTTTTTTTAAAAAAAAGATTCACAACCAATGGATAACAGTCACACTGTTTCTCTGCTTTTGTTCTTACCTGACTTCATAAAACCGTGCTTGGCAATGATGCATATACTAGTGAATTGCATGATGGGTCTTGTATTTAAAAGAAAAAAATTATCGTCTTTACTGCCTTTGCATCTTTTGATTAATGCTAAAAAGTGATCGAATCAAATTTTTATGATTCATAATTTGATTCGATTCGAGACCATTTCGATTTAGGATTCGAATCAAATTTTTTATAGGAATAGAATTTTTCTAAATAGATTTTAAAAAATTTAGATATACATAAAATTTGACAAGAACAATATGACAATGTTAGTTAATGTGTATTTGATTTTGTTGTTCATCTAAATAAAATAAAATAAAATAAGATTGAATGTATATTTAGCTTTGGTTGTAAATCTTTAAAAAATAAATAAAAATTGGTTGTGAACTTTAAAAAAAAAATTTAAAAAAAGAAAAGAAAAGAAAAAAGATTGAATGTATATTTAGCTTTTGGTTGTGAAAAAAAAAAAATATATATATGGGGAAATTAGTGGGTACCCATCCTCTCCCCATCCCCTGTGTTTATTTAAAGAATATCACTTACCCTACCCAACGGATAAGAAAAAAAAAGAAAACCCTTACATATGGGTTGGGTCTCCATGGATACCCATAGGATATGTTATGCATTGCCATCCCTATATATCACAGAGAAATATGAGTGTTGCAAATCAAATCTCATTTCTCTCTCTCACACTCTCTCTCTCTCTCTCTCTCTCAATGACCGTTTAGCCTTCTTATTGCTTCTTCCATTTGATGAGAACAATGAGAATAAAGCAAAAAGGAAATAAAAGAGAAAGCGTTGTGAAGTCCATGGAACGGCTCTCTACCAAATTAGAATTTAAAACAGGTGATCGTTACCCATAAAAACTCTCTAATCAATTAGTGCATCAGAATGAATAGCATATTATATAAAGGACAATTAATACTGGAAACATGGCTTCTCTCTGCTGGCTAATCAACCCGCTGCTACTTCATCGCTAATCACTGTTGGCTTCTCTCTGCTGGTACTCCGCCATTGGCTTCAACTACTCCAACGCAGACCACACATGTTGCCCCACTCAACGTGACATGTGTGGTTGCTGACTTCCTCTGCGACATCCCCGTTGTCTTCATCTTCAACCATCCAGTGCTGACCACGCCGTTACCCATTCAACGTAACGTGCGTGGTTGCTCACTCTGTTGACTTCGGATTGTCCAACGCCACTCACACACGTCGCCCTCTCAACGCGTCGTGTGTGGTTCGGCCTAGCACGGTTCAGCTTCAGTTTCCACTATCATTCATCAATTAATATTATATAATTAAAAAATATAATTAAAAATTATAAATAAATAAAAATATATATAAATACTCAAATAAAAATAAAAATTGTTGTATAATATTTATTAATAATATTTAATAAAGTCATAATTGATAAAAAGAAAGTCACTTGTTTTAAAGAAATTAAAATTTTTAAGCATTCCCTCCAAACAAATTGATTCAATGTTAGGTTTAATTTTGGAGGGAAATGAAATTTTCAACTCTCCCTCCCATCAATATGTTTCAAATAATTTGATTGAATCCCACATAGAATTTTGTAGGTTCTTTTTGAAATTTTTTTTCCTATAAATAGGAATAGACTTTCATAATCTTCTCCAACTTCCAATGAGACTCTTCCTTATGAGAGGAGACTCTTGAAGTAAGAATTTTTAGTCAAAATTTTAAAATATATTTATAACATAAATATATAAGAAAGAAAGAAAGAAAAGAAAGAGAAAATATATAAATAAAAAAAAAACGCCAGTCTAATCTGCCAAAACCTTGTCCGGTTCATCGATTATCCCGGTTCAATCGCCGGTTCTGGCGGTTTTCAATTTCCAGGCCGGTTTTGCTCATAGTCTGGTTTTGAAGGGTTGATCGGACCGGAGCCAGGCCCGGTTCTCGGTCCAACTGGTTCGACCGGCCGGTCCGATTTGGGTTTCACAACATTGATCCACGACAGTTCCGTAGAAAACTGTACATGATGAGCTCAAATGTTGAAAGAAAACGTGTGCATTGGAGCTAGCTGAGGCTGCTCAGCCAAATAGTCAAATCCAATTTTTTTTTAGATTGAACCTAAAATCCAAAGTTAGTAACATGAATTTTCATTTTATTTATGGATGCTATTCATTGTATTTGATTTCAATTTTTTAAATTTAATATTTTAAAAATTAAGTTTTTTATTTTTCGTATTTTTTGTTTTTAGTGAATATTTTTAAAATTTTAAGCAATTTTTTTTTTTACTTTTTTAGATGCACCTTACTTAGATGTATTTAAAAAGTAAAATATTTTAAAAAATAATAAATACACAAGAATACGAAAAAATGTATTGAATTTTCATATTTTTTATTTTTTATTTTTTATTTTTGGTATTTAGTGAATTTTTTATAGATTTTTTTTTCATAAATATTATACTTTTTAAGTATATTTATGTTAGGTGTATCTAAAAATTAAAAAAGTTATTTAAAATATTTAAAAAATTCAATAAAAATAACAAAATACGAAAAATAAAAAAAATTTAATTTTATATAAAATAAATCCTAAGTATGAAAAAAAACAAGCTGATTAATTTTTAGTGTCGAAATTTCTGATATATTTGACCCTTTTAACATTTCAATCAATTGACAAACCAAATTTGAACAAGAAGGCTTGGAGGAAACAGCGTTTTATGACCGCCACACAACACATTAATGCTTCACAAGTCTCTCTATTTTTTTATTTTTTTTTGGCCAATGTTAGATTTTATTGATAGATAAAAATACATACATATTATTCCCATTTCTATAAGGATTACAGCCAAGGTTCAGTATTCCAAACATGAACACTCGACCCCCAACAACCATGCAACACACTGCGACCACCAACTAACAACCATAACCACGACATACTGCGGCCACTAACCAATAACCAAACTCGCAACATATTGCAGCCAACAACAACAAAGACAAACCAAAATCTCTATGGAGGAGGAAGAAAAGCTTCCACAAAGGAGTAAAAAAACAAGAAAACAAGATATAATAAAAACACACACACACACACATAAAAATCAAAAAAGTAGATTCACACGATCCATAGCGTAGGACTGACAAGCAACTCTAGTGTCGACTTCAAATCTACAGCCCATGGAGGCCGTGAAAGCCTGAATGATAGAAAGCCTCAGATTGGAGAGTAAAAGACCAGAACTAAGAAAAAGCAAATCACCTACGTAGACAGACAGGAAATGGGAAGGGAAAGGGGGATCGAATGTCACCGCCCCCACTTCCCAAGGTACAACTTGGGCTTGGGGTTGCGCTCCATCCAGATTTTAAGTTCAACTTGTACTAAGTGCTATCAATTCTTTAGACTAATGCCCGTGGGCTATGTCTGAGATTTGTCTGATACACGTCGAAGGAGCATTTTGCATGGGAAAGAGAAAATATGTGTGAAATATAGGTGAAACGGACTTATATTTCATTCACATTTCATTTACTTTTTTCCTCTTTCTTTCCAAATCTCTCCCCAAATCTATGTATCAAATACAGCCTTAAGATGCAAATGAGTAGTGACAGAACTCCAACAAGACCGTGAGAGGCCGTGGCCCCCCACTCATGAGAAACAATTGGGTGTATGATACTTGATAGTTGATAATATGCTTACCATTTGATAGATATATTGGCCCCTAAACTACTACACAGTTGAAATCAAGGCCGATTTTATATCTTGACATTTTAAAGACATTTTGTTTATAATTGGGTAGTTTTTTGATTTAATGAATTAAAGGTATAATGGAATGATTATTAGAAGGGGATTTTTTTTTAAGGTCCCTAATAATAACAATTTAGAGGATAAAGAGTTTTTTGATTTAATGAAACGAAGGTATAATGGAATGATTATTAGAATGTTGATTTGTACATTTGATTTATTAAAAATAATAATACAAAATACATGACAAATAAAATTATCATTTACCATTATAAATGAATTGCCATTTCAAATGGAGGTTAACGAACGAGTAGTCTCATTTCATTTAGTCTCCAATGTACACATAATAATAATAATAATAATAATAATAAAATGATTTTATTGAGTTAACCAAATAATATAAAGAAAAAAAATTATGAATGAGAATTTATACAGAATTTTATAACCGTTTAATGTGGCAATAAATTTTTTTTTTTTTTTCAATTAGTCATGCGACATCTCGCCCCTGAACATAAGATTCTAGTTCCGTCCCTGCAAATGAGATTGCAATGGGGTTTTCTCTGTGAAATTGCTTTATTTGAATGCAGAGCATCTCTCTGTATGACTTTGATCATAACAAGTCCATTATTTCTTGTATTCGGAAAAATCTCTATTCATTTCGTGTTCAAGTTTTTTTACTGACAAGTTTTCTATTGGCTTTTGTTTTACATTGTATCAAACATCAGAAAATGTGGAAAACATTTTCCAGAAAGGGTTTTCAGCCGACACAAATGGAGCATGAGTTTCAGAACAGGGTGTTTTTGGTAGTTCTCTCTGTTGGGGGGTTTAGTAGTTGGCACCTTGTTAACTACTGGTCTACTGGGTTTTTATGCAAAAATTTTTTTTTTTTGGTTTTCTTGTTGCTCCTGTCTGGATCTTCTTTATACTCTTTTATATTGATTGTAATTTTTATCATTACTATCAAAATATATTCCTTCTCTGCGGGTAAAAAGACTGATAATAACAATTTTTTTTTGCCAAAAAAATATATATATATATATATATTTTGAACAACAATATGAAAGAAAAATTTATTAATTAATTGTTGAAGAAACCAAGATTGTTTACCAGCAACTGAACAATACATTTGAATCTTTACTTGTAATTCCCTCCATATCATGACCAAACATGTACCTAGCTAGAGCTCTTTTTATTCATTGCAGTGGTATTACTGCAAAACTTTAAAAACAATAATAGTAACATTTATTTTCTTCCATGTATGTCGAATTTATTACAAGGTACTGGAGAGCTAGCTTCCATGTCGGCTAAATTTTTTTAGTGCCCTAGCATTGGAGATTATTACCAGGCGCAACCCCAAGTTGGTTGCAATAGTCAGTGTAGTACTTAACACGAGCATTGACTGCATTCGGGTTATTACCGTTGCACTCGATGCTGTTGATGGCTCGGATTGTTGCACCGAATCCAGAATTTATGACATTGTGAACGTTGTTCATCCAAAACCACAAGGCGGTCTTGAAGGACACCACTGAATCTGTTGCAACAGTTTCCGGATTGTTTAGTCCATCGAACCCAATGCTTTGCCCAGCAGGTCCATAGTTGTAGTTCCATGTCAGTTGAAGAGGACCTCTGCCATAGTAATTCTTGTTTGGTGCACATGGGTACTGAGTTTTTGATGGATCACAGTAGTTCTGAGAGGCACCATTTATCTCTTCAATATTGCAAAAAACTGCCAAATCAGAAAATTGTGTGTGTTAGATATATATTGGTAAAATAGAATTTTTTTGATTATGTGTTATATTTATTTACAACTATACGAGGAAGGCTTGGATGAAAAGCCCAAAATAATAGACGGCCCAGAAGAAGTTCCTGAATCGGGAAGCGTGCCAACTAAATACATCCATAAGGACAAAATCCTTGATCATCGAATAACAGGAATAAAATAAAAAGTTATGTTAGGTACCCCAAATATTTTACCAAACCTCTTACATGATGTGGAACCCACACACATGTGAATTTGTGTGAATCCCTCTAAAATAAAACGATAGATCATGTTGATGGTCAATCCCTCCTCTTCGTCATTTTAAAGAAAGCATTATATTTGACTAGACCGTTAGAACTCCTTTCACATTTGCTAAATTGTGCAAATTTTTCTAGTATATATTATATGCATAAAAATTTTCAAATTTGTGCAGATTTTAGCAATTTACGTGTGGATTGGAGGAAAGTGAAGTTGAAATCTTACATCCAGTCTCATGCGTGGCATGCGCGAAGAAAGCAGCAATTTCGCGCTTAGAATCGTCAGCAGTTCCAGTGGTGCCAAACGAAGGGTAGGAGCCGAGGGCATTAAGAAATGCAAAGCAGAGAAAGAACTGAGAGCATTAAGAAATGCCGACCGGGTATAGAAGCTGGTCCCGACACATCCAGCAGGAGCTTGATTGATTATGCCATCGAAAAATGCCTGTGTGACTATATCAGGGACCGAGGCACCATTGGAGCCAGAGCTAGTACAAGGGCCTGATTGGCACCCTGCACCACAGTAGGCGTCGCCAGTGCCACAGTACCCGAACTGGCTGCAACATAGTCCTGCAGCACAACCGCAGTTCTGACCCAATACGATTTTTGGTACCATAACGGCGAGAATTCCGGCCAGAATGATTGTCAGGAAGCTGTTTTTGATATTGAGGGATGCCATTTTGGAAGAGAAATGTGTGGATGGAAGAGTGTGTGTATGTGGGATGAAATTAAGGTGAGAGAGGCATGTATTTATAGTTGTACAATGGAAAAAGTGTGGAAAAATCAACATTCCTACTATACGATAAATGTTTTCAAATTAAAGTTTGAAAAAGTCAAAAAAAAAAAAAAAATTGATAATGAAATCAGACACAGTCATCTTATGTGGCTGTTTGGGAAGTGGATTTTTTTGTAAGTGTTTTTAGTTGTAGAATATTATTAGAGAAGAAAAAATTTTGTGTTTGGGAAGATAATTTGGGTTTTTTTGTGGTTAGATGTGATGTTTGTGAGAGAAAAAGTGAAATGATTATGGGGTTTGATGTGATATTTAGTTTGGATTTGTTTTTTTTTTTGGTTTTGCAATCAATTTGTCTTTTAGTAGAAAAAAACAAAAAACAAAAAACAAAAAAAAAACCAAAAACCCAACTTCCCAAACAGCGCCTATATAAGGTGAGTTTTATATTTTTATGAATCTTATTTTTTTTGTGAGTCCCACATTTATTTGAAAAAATTGTGTCGAACTCTATAAAAATAGAACAAGTATTAAAGTTTAGTTTGCAATTATTAAAAATTGTGTAATTAATTATGTAAGTAGAACAATGGTTGAAGCTTAGCATGCAAGTTCCTAACAAGCGTGTAGACTCTGGTGTTGGCTTGACTTTGACTGGTGCGTCAATAAAAGGATGTTTTGGTAAGATGATTAAAAATTATTTTTTTGATTTTTTTTAAACTTTTTTGTGAGAAATAAAAGTGGGTTAAAAGTTGGGAAGTGACTTTTAACTCACTTCCCAAAATAGCCCAAAGTGGACTGATTCTCACCATATGATCTTGTTTTATTTTTCTTTTTCTTTTTTTTTTCTTTTTGAAAATTACAAATTAGTGACATATAGTGAAAAACAATTATACTATAGATGATTTTTTTTTTTTTAATATATATATAACGCGGACACACAGAAAGGAATTTTACCAAATACAAGAAGAGCTTGCACCATTTACAGAGGACATTAATCCCACTATAAAAAAGCAAATATTCTTACACAATAAATGTTTTCAATCTAAACTTTGAAAAAGTCTAAAAAATAATAAATCGACAACAAAATTAGACATAATTATCTTATATAAGGTGAGTCTTTTATTTTTATGAATCTTATTTTTGTGTGTGTCTAACATTTATATAAAAAAGTTGTGCCAAACTCTATAAAAATAGAACAAGTATTAAAGTTTAGCTTACAATTATAAAAATAACTTGACCTTGACTTGTGCGTCAATAAAGTGGACTGATGATTTCTAACCGTATGATCTTGTTTTTTTTTTTTTTTTAGAAATTACAAATTAGTGAGATAGTAAAAAAATAATTGCACCATAGATGAAAAATAGGATAAATTACACTTACCCTCTTGAGATTTAGATTTAATACATATTGAATTCATGCCCTCTCTCTTTTCTTGTTTTGCTTTATTTCATATGGATGGATATTTGACTTGAATTGATGGTTTAGATTAGTAATAGTATTGTTGCATTTGTTTTGTTATTAATAACAAGACCAAAATAGATTGTAAGACCAAAACAGACCCAAAACAACACAGATATATGGCACGACCAAAACAGATTGTAAGACCAAAACAAACCCAAAACAACACAGATATATTGCAACAGATATATTGCAAGACCAAAACAACACAGATATATTGGAAGACCACAACAGCACAGATATATCTTTTCCGACCAAAACAGACCCAAAACAATACCAACACAAGTCCAGGACTGGAATAAAAAAAGTTTGCAGGTTGTATACATCTATTGTATGTGCTGTTTGTGCTTTCTAATAATGACAACACAATCCATTAGTCCAACACCAATCCAACACAATCCATCATCAATAACTATCTATTAGTCTATCACAATACAATCCATTAGTCCAGCATCTTAAAGTTCAATTTCAGAAAAAAAAAAAAAAAAAAAAAAAAAAAATTCCTAAATAAGTAAATTCCAAATAACCCGTCACAATATGATTAGTACCAAGGAATGTGCCAAGACATTTTCAATCGTCATGGTGATGGTCCCCACAATAACCATTTACAATTAAGGACAAATTATTAATAAACTATAATAGTTTGACTTAATTCTCATAAAACACTGTTAAAATAAGTCTTAATAAATCGTCGCTAAAAATAATTTTTTGTGACGATTTTTTTACATATGTTTGCAAAAATTGACAATTAGTAACTTTTTTCTTGTAACAGTTTTTATAAATTGTCACTAGAACTTACAATTAGTAACGTTTTTATGTAACGAATTTTTTAAGCTGTCACTAAAACTTATAATTAGTTATATTTTTTTATGACAAAATTTCAAACTGAAAATTAACAATTAGTGACATTTTTTAATAGTGTTTGATAAAAACGTCATTAATTATTATAGGACTTACTGAACAATAAATTTATCTATTAAGACTTATACATAAATCCCTCTTTAATGTACTCATTTGGGTTTGGTTAGGAAGAGTTAATCAATGAAATAACCATTGTTTTAATGATTCTAACGGTTAATATTAATCTAATAAAACCATATTGTGCATACAAAAAAAACCTTCCCTTTGTAAATGGATGCCCGATCTTTGCGGATGGACAAACACTGGGTCAAACAGAGCCGGCACTAATAAGTTAAAAATAATAATAATAATAATAAATTCTGGTACTGAAGTCTCTGGACCAACTTGACTTCAGTCTACAAATTTGTTCCAACTCCAATCTTAAAAAGTTGCCCCGTTTGGTAATAGGTTAATTGTCATAACTTTTTAATTTTTTGACTAAAATATGAGATAAAAAAATTAGTATGTTTAGGATGACTTTTTGATTTTTTACGAAAAGATAAGCAAAAAGTAGAGAGAAAAAATAATGTTTGACTTTTTATATAATTTGTTAGATTTTTAACTTTTTTAATGATTTTTTTGACTTTTAAGTTAAATGTGATGTTGTCAAACGGGACCTGAGTTTGCCCAATAACTTATATATTAAATAAATAAATATATGTGCATTATAAAATTAATTATTAATAATTTTATGATTAATTTGGCACACTAGCTTAATATTTAGCTATTATATTCTAAATATAAATTTAGGTAAATATATATTTCAATTGAAGTACATCTTTTTATTTAAAAAAAATAAAACTAAGTAAATAATATATCAACAATGATACATTTCCCTCTAAAACTAGAGTTCTAATTGAGTTATAATGAGGTGGAAAGTAAAAAAAATGGGTACTTACATGTAGGTGCTAATAAGTTAACTTATTGTCTAATAGGTCCTATGAAAAAAATTTGTCATAAAAAAAGTCACTAATTGTAAGTTTTAGCCACAATTTATAAAAATCATGACAAAAAAAAGTCACTAATTGTCAATTTTTAGCGACGTATATAAAAAATTGTCACAACAAAATTATTTTCAACGACAATTTTACTAAGATTTATTTTCAATAGGACTTGATAGGAATTAAGTCCAATTATTAGGACCTATTGGTAGTTTACCCTAAAAAGAATACAAAAGTGGAAAAGCAAAAAAAAAAAAAAAAAAAAACAGACACAACACATACTGTGGCAGTGGGTCCCACCCACTGCCACATCATTAGTGGTAGCTCTAATTAGAGCTTCCACTCATTTTCCAAACAACTATTTTATGGTGGAGTGGTGATTCATCCCACTAATTTTTGGACTACTAATAATTCTAATGAGCTTAAAAAAAAAAAAAAAAAAAAAAAACCAAAGCCAAAACATCACATATACATTAGAGCTATTAAAACTCACAAATTAGAACTCTAAAATATCTATAAATTATATAAGGAAAATGAGGTTTCTAACCCACAAGCCTAATGGGAGCTCCTATATCCCAATCTCAATTTTCTAATTTTTTAACTTTAAAAAAAAATCTCAATATTTATTGACTTCTCCCAACCCACAACCATTTTTGACTTCTCCCATACCTACGGTTACACCATTTTCAAGTTCTTCCATACACTATAGTTAGTGATAGGACTGTTAAATTATTTTTATAAAAAATACAAAAATATATAATTTGTATATTAAAAAAATATCTAATACAAATATAAATTTTTATGAAATCTATCTATCTATCTATATCTATATATTATATAAGTACAAAACCAAGTCTTGTGAGAATTCCAATATCTCAAACTAAAATTTTTAATTTTTTGATATTGAATAATTAAAAAAATCCTCTACAGCTCTCATTCAAGCAAAAAAAAAAATAAATTAATTAAAAAAATAATATCTCTTGATTTATGACTTTCAAATGGAAAGTATATCAAATATATAAAATAAAAAGTGTACTAATCCATTTCAAATTCAAATTCGAGGGGCACTAAATATGGAAAACATTTCATTAATTTAAATTTAAAATTATAATGATTTATCCGATAATATATAAATTTTAAATAATGATCTATTCCATAATTTATTTATATATCCATATATCTATATACTATTATAATTGCAAAATATTGTCATTTGATTAAGGTTGAAAGTTATAATTCTTTTTTTTTCATTTTTTAAAATTTTTTGTTAATACATGTTACAATATGATTGGTCTATAAATTAATTTTGTATTCTTAAAATAAAATTTTAGATTTGAATTCTTACTTAAATTATGTTACTATAATTGGAATGAGATCAATACTCATTCCTTAAATTTTGCATCATTTATTAAATTATAAAATAAATTTTCAAATTTAAATTCTTCTTCAAATTATATTATTACAATTAGAATGAGATCAATATTCACATATGTCATAATCTATAGATCTATATATCTATATCTATCTATATATTATATAAGGAAAATGGGTTTTCTGATCAATAAGGCTTGTGGGAGCTCTAATATCTCAATCTCAATTTCCTAATTATTTTATTAAAAAAAATAAAAAACTTCAGCATTTATTGACTTCTCCCAACCCACAAGTCTTTTTAACTTCTCTCATATCTACTGCTACACCAATTTTTTCCATATACTATAGTTAGTGATAGGATTATTAAATTATTTTTATAAAAAATATAAAATAAATATAAAATTTTATTAAATCTATCTATCTAGCTATATCTATATATTATATAAGTAAAATGGCAAGTCTTGTGGGAATTCTAATATCTCAAACTAAAATTTCTAATTTTTTTGATTTTAAATAATTAAAAAAATCCTCTATAGCTTTCATTCAAGAAAAAATAAATATATATGTATATATATATATATCATATCTCTTAATTTATGACTTTCAAATGGAAGGTATATCAAATATATAAAATAAAAAATAGAAAGTATACAAATTCATTTCAAAATTCAAATTTGAGGGGCACTAAATATGGAAAGCATTTCATTAATTTAAATTTAAAATTATAATGATTTATCCCATAATATATAAGTTGCTCCAATAACCCAATCTCAATTTTCTAAATTTTTATTTAAAAAAAAACTCAGCATTTATTGATTTCTCCCAAGCCACAAGTTTTCTTTATTTCTTCCATACTCAGAGGATAATTTATACATAAATTAGGCTGAGCTGGGTAAATGGGCCGTTCTTTGGGCCACTGTAAGAAGGGCTAAATGAAAAGGGCTTGTAGTGAGCCCGGTCCCAGTGAGCCCTATTGATATCTCGGTCCCAGAGAGCCCTCTTGTTATCCCGGTCCGAAAGAACCTTGAAGTTAGTCCAGTCTAAGGAAACTTTGCAGTCAGCACTGGTCACCATACTCAAAGTTAGCCCAGTCATAGCATAGTGTGGTTAGCTCGGTCAGGACCTTGCTATTTGCTAGCTCGGTCAAAGCGTACCACAGTTTGTACAAGAGAAACTGAGGTAAGGGCAGTAAAAGAAAGAACCAAACTAGATATAGTTCGGTTTACTCCGCTGCTCGGCATAGCCGGGCTTACCTCGGTCATATTAATATCCAACCATGGTAAAGCCATCTCACTTGGCTTAAGCAGTGAGGGGGGTGTTGAAGGATAAGCATTATCTTTCAGGAGTATGACTCCTAGGAGGACTCTACATGGAGGAGTAATAGTCCTACTAGGATTATGCCACGCAGAACCTATAAAAGCTCACAACATCACCTACGGAGAGGAAACACAGCTTTGATTCTCGAATACACAGAGCTTTTGTCTATTTGTCTATTTCGTTGACTTAGGCATTGAAGAGGTATCCGGCACACACCCGCCGGCTAGCTCACGTTTGTGTTTTCAGGGAGTAAAGCGACGTCATACGAAGGAGCGCAGACTTGATCAACAGGATTATACGAGAAGGTTTATTTCTTTCCCGTACAATGGGCGTTGTTTGTAGAAATACCAGACAAAGAACAAAACCTCTTGATCAAGTTTCCCTCGCTAATTGAATGGCGCACAACGAAGATTTACCATAATCCGCCATCGACGGACAAACCCCAGAGGGGGGTGGGAGGCGCGAAAGATTGCCCTCTATCCTTCCCATGGTGAACTTAGAGCCCCAGCGACAGAATCCCCGGAGGGATACAAGGGGGAGGCGGAACAACAGCCCCCGTCGGTCTCGCTCACAAAGTCCTGAAAGGCAAAGGCGAAGAATCGACCCTCAAGCCCTGGAGGATCGCGTAAATGAGCAAGATGAACTAATAAGGAAGATGGCGGCGGACATGGAGGCCATGAAGCGCCAGATCAAGGAAAAAGAGGTGGCGACGGGAGAGGGGCGCAAAGGCAATACACCTCCTCGCCACTCTGAAGATCGTGGTAGAAGCCTCAGGACAGGCGACACTCAATCAAGGACTTCCAGAACTCGTTACTCCAGGTCTGAGAGAACGAGATCATTGAGGTCTTACACTGAGGGAAGTACATATCGGCCCTCACACACGCACCAGACATCATCCAGGCAAACGAAGTTGCCTAGATCGTTCGACTTACGGACTGTACTTGAAGAAAGGGCGCGACAGAAGGAGGATACCAAGGCACGCAACCCACACAGAGTTTCAGCTCTTCAGCGGTTGGCTCCTCGAACGCATGGAAGCGTCGAGGTTGGAAGGCCAATACCGCACCTTGCCTACGAACCAACAGATAAAGACTACATAGCTCGCCGTTCATTCCGGCGATTGAGAACGCACCATTACCCTCAGGCTTCATCCAGCCTAAATTTACCACGTACGAAGGGAAGACAGACCCTTACATGCACCTAAGCCACTTTCGCCAGGTTATGGCAGTATACCGGCGGAAGGAAGTTTTGATGTGCATCCTATTCCCATCTAGCCTTGGCGACTTAGGTTTAACCTAGTTTGAAAGGCTACCAGAAGGTTGCATAGCCTCCTAGGCGCAATTAGCGGAGGCGTTCGTGATGAGATTCAGAACGAACACCAAGACGCTAGTGGAGATTGATCAGCTACTCTCCATCCACATGGACGACAAAGAAACATTAAGGTCCTATAACAGTCGCTACTGGGAGACATTCAATGTCACGCCCTCAAAAATAAAATAAAACCCATCATTTTAGACATGCAATGATGTACAAGAAATAAATATCTTTCTATTAATCAGAGTAGCTCTTACAGAAATATTACATGCTACTAACAAACAAATGCCCTACGGGCTTACAGCTTTCCAAGTTAACACTTGGTTACAAAAAGAGAAGAGTACTAACTCAATACATCTTAAGCCCTTAGCTTGAATTTACATATAATACATCAAAGAAAGCAAAACAACAAAAGCAGTCTGTCTGCCTCTAGCCTCCCATACGACGTCCTTGGAGGTGGCATGCTTCCTGTACCTGAAAATGGTGTCCCATATAAGGTGAGTCACAGCCCAGTAGAAATACACTAAACCAACTATAAACAATGACTAAGATAATAGCGTTCAATGGGTGGTCCACACTTATATTCTAATTTATACCGTGTTACAGTTTCACGACAATCATGTCCATGTTATATTCACTTTCCGTTTCTTATCCAATTCTCAATTCATAACTATGACTCAGAACCTGGTCAAACAACCTATATGAGACAGACACTCATATTAAGCATTTACATTTCGCAATAGATAAGCATACTAGCTATATCAATACATCAACAGATAACCACACAAGCTGTATCAATACATCAACAAATAAGCATATTAGTTGTATCTGCACTTCAATAGATAAGCATATGAGTTGTATCTGCATAACACAATTTCTGGTTTAGAGGTCCAGCCCCTTTCTTCCAATAAACCTTCCGGTTTAGAGGTACAGCCCCTTTCTTCTAATAAACCGTGGAGTACAGCCCCTTTCTCCTCCCACACAAACAATGTATATAAACAGTTATCATATACAATCCATCAATACATAAAGTTAATGTATTATTCCAATCGCTATATACAATAGTACACTTAATCAATTAGTTTTAGTTTGCCTAATCATCATGCATTGTCTACAACAATCAAGACTATCCTCCACCGATAGCCTAAAGCAGTTATTTCTAAATAGGAAATAAATGCACCAATTTGATATATTATCAACAGTTTAACTAGGTGAGCGATAAGTGAGTCCAACTACACCCTTTAACCCCATACATTCCTAATTCCAACATTTTCAATTCCATTTCTCATTTCTCACATTTATTTCACAAATTAATTTAACAATGCAATTAGGGCATTTCCCATAATTAACAAAACAACCCTAAGGTTTCATTTCTATCAACAATCCAACATTCATCTCATTTCTCTATGCCCAACATGCATATAGGTAATAATAAATAAAACCCCAACTTGTGTAAAATTACACAAAGACCCAAACTTTTTCAAAATTACCCAACGACCCCAAACATATCAAAATGCCAAAACTTAAAGACAAGGCTCATAAGATGGAGTAGGATATCCCTACCTCGAAGTTAGAGCTCAAACGGAGAAGATGACGAAACCCAAAGTGCTCCAAAACTCAATATGCTCAGATCAAAACGTAGCCCTCGATGATCAACACAACTTTTGTAAAGGCCAAAGGTGAGAAAATCACTCCTACTAGATCAATACTTATAGAAAAGTTGAGTTTTAGTGAGAAAAGCTCTCAAATGGCTTTTTCAGAAAAGTAAGAGAGAGAAAGGATGTTGAAATGTGATTCAAAAATGCACAGCTGCCAACTGATATACGCATGATCCGCTCGAGCGGAGAATAGAACGCTCGAGCGTCAAGCACAAAAACTGGACCCGCTCGAGCGCAAGAAGGTCCGCTCGAGCGCCAGGACACAAGAACAAAATACATCCGCTCGAGCGCGAAAACCAGTTCGCTCTCAGAAATTTCGCAGACAATGTGCACCCCGCTCGAGCTCCAACAGACCCGCTCGAGCGTGACCCGCTCGAGCATAAGTAAACCCGCTCGAGCGTGAAAAACACATCTGCAGAAGTTTTGCAGAGGCACAGATACTGGAAGTGTGAAAACTCCGCTCGAGCGTGATATGGTCCGCTCGAGCGTACAACTAAAAATCCAATTCCGCTCGAGCGCAAGGGTACCCGCTCGAGCGTACCACCAAAACTCTGGGCAACAAGGAAAGGGACTAAGGCTCAACCAGCCTGTTCGAAACACGCCCAACACATCCTAAAACTCAGACATACGGAATCTAAAGGATGACAACAAGACATACAACCACCAACTCCATGGAACCTACAACCGGAGCACTATACATAAAGGGGACAAACCCGGGATTTCAATATTCAACCAGATAGGGGACTGCCCACCAATCTCGCCATCACACAATACAAAAGAGGACTTCCAGTCGGAAACAGATTGAGGGATTCGATTACAATGACTCCACCCCTCATGATGGAAGCCTTGATGGAGAGAGTGCACCAACATATTCGGGTAGAGGAGGATGGCACCTGTGCCAAAGCAAAATCTGGTGCAACAGCAACACCAGATAAAAAGACTACAACAAAGGTCAATACGGTAGAACGTCAAAACAAGAATGGACGAGGCAGGTGAGACAACGAAGAGGACCGAGATAAAAGATGGTTGAGAGTCCGCACTGCCATTACCACGGTATTCAAGAAACCAATCTACCGAATTCTCAGTGAGATACGCGATGAACCTTTCGTCAAATGGCCAGCTAAATTGGGAGAGGCTCAGAAGGACTACGACGAAAGATCTCGGTGCACCTTCCATAAGGAAAAGGGGCACCGCACTGAAAATTGCGCACCATTGAGACAACATCTGGAGGAGTTGGTGGCAGCCGGTCACCTGGACAAGTACATTGATTGAGGGGTGCAGCCAGCCCCCCAGAATGACAACCACCCAAACAGAATGCCAATCGACATCCCACCTCAAGGTGTGATCAACGTAATCCATGGGATATTCGAACCTGAGCGCGTATGCTAGCTCAGGGGCATGATAAAGAAGGCTGAGCACTTAAGGGAGGTACTAAGCGCCCAACCTACCATTAAAAAGGGGAGAACAGAAGCCACGAACGTCATATCTTTTTCAGATAGAGACTTGGCAAGGATATACTGCCCTCACAATGATACACTGGTCGTCACTCTCCGAGTCAAGGATTTTGACGTCAAGTGGATTTTGATTGACCAAGGGAGCTTATGTGAGATAATGTACTACGAAGCATTCAAACAATTGAAACTAGAAGACAAAGACTTGGCACCTGCTGTATCTCCCCTGATCGGATTCAACTCAACGCCAGAATGGCCAGTTGGCAAGATAATCATCCCAGTCAAAGCAAGAAGCGTAACGAAACAAGTGGAATTCTAGGTATTGAAAGTCCCTTCCACTTACAACATAATCTTGGGAAGAACATGGCTGCATGCCATGAAATTAGTAGCATCATCCTACCATCAAGTAATGCGGTTCCCCAACAAAGCCGGAGTAATAAGAGGTCTTTGGAGACCAAATTATGTCCAAGCAATGCTTTGTCACTGTAAATGGAAGCCGCGCTGCCAAAGGATTTGTTCAGATGGTTGAAAAACCAGAAAGCAATGAATTGTTCGCGAATGTTGGCAAAGCCGCTAAGCAGAAGGTAGTGGAAGACTTGGTACATGTAAGAATAGATGAAAAGAACCTGGAAAAGTTCTTTTTGCTTGGCTCATCTATGTCCAGCACTGAGAGAATAGAGGTCATGGAATTCCTGATCTCTAACATCGAAGTGTTCGCCTGGACGCCATACGACACGCCAGGCATTGACCCAAGCTTCATCTATCACCAATTGAACGTCCACCCAACTGCCAAACCAATCATTCAGCGCACTCGCAGATCGGCACTCCACCACGCCGAGATAGTGGCGGAAGAAGTAGAAAACCTGCTAGAAACAGGAGCTATCAGAGAGATGCATTACCCCAGATGGATCTCCAATACAGTCGTGGTGCCAAAGAAGAATGACAAATGGCGTGTCTGCGTCGACTACAAAACAGTCAACAAGGTATGCCCAAAAGACAGCTTCTCCCTCCCGTGGATAGACCAACTGGTAGATCTAACGGCAGGGTACAACCGGCTTAGCTTTCTTGATGCGTAGAGAGGCTACCATCAGATCGCTATGTATGAACCAGACCAGGAGATCACATCTTTTACCACACCAAGAGGACTATACTGCTACAAGGTCATGCCCTTTGGCCTAAAGAATGCACGGGCATCATTCCAAAGGATGCTCACCAAGATGTTTGAACCATTGTTAGGCAGAACAATGGAAGCTTACATCGACGACATGGTGGTCAAGAGCAAGGATGAGAATGACCATCTCAAGGACCTAGGTGAGATGCTTCAGATCCTTAAGAAGCACAAGTTACGCCTCAATGCGTCTAAGTGTGCATTCGGAGTAGGATCTGGCAAATTCCTAGGCTTCTTGGTGAACAACCGGGGTATAGAAGCAGACCCCTCTCAGATCAAAGCAATTCAGGATCTGGAGAGGCCAAACACAGTAAAAGAAGTACAGCATCTCACTGGCATGGCAGCTGCACTCAACCGATTCATAAGCCGGTCGTCAGACAAACTACGACCATTTTTTCAAGCATTAAAAGCCAAGTTCGAGTGGGACGAAGAATGCGACCGAGCTCTAGAAAACTTGAAAGAATACTTGTCTTCTCCACCACTGCTTGTGACCCCAATACCTGGTGAAGAACTATTTCTGTACGTAGCAGTTTCACAGTACGTAATTAGCGCAGTGTTGGTCCGAGCGAAAGGAATCCAACATCTGCCCATCTTTTATGTCAGCAAGACATTGCTGGACGCTGAAACAAGGTACTTGCCACTGGAAAAACTAGCCCTGGCCTTAATGATGGCCTCAAAGAAGTTATCGCATTACTTTCACGCCCACACCATAGTCGTCCTCACAGCTTTTCCATTAAAAGCTTTGTTTGAGAGGGCGAACTTTTCTGGGCGAATCTTAAAGTGGGCAGTAGAGTTGGGACAATTCGACATCAAGTTTCAACCAAGAACCGCGATAAAAGCCCAAGCCTTGGCAGACTTTGTCGCGAAATTCACCCCAAGAAGTCATAATATCTGTCCAATCGGCCTGACCGATACAACCGAACTAGGGTTAGAAGTTGATGCCGGAATAGCACAACCCCTGGTGCAGGATACCCAGACAGACCCTAAGGCAGGCCAGAGTAAAGTAAGGGAAAAAGAAGCAAACCATGCTACACCAAGCAAAGATTCACTAGCAAATGAAGACTTGGTACAATCAGATAAAGAGGGGCAAACAGCAAGCATGGACTTGGAAGAAAACACCAGCAACACTTTTGATCCCAAGGTATCATCTGATCCCTCCACTTGCTGGAAGCTGTTCGTCGGAGAGATGTGGAAGCTCTTTGTGGATGGAGCATCCAACAGGCATGGAGCAGGACTTGGCATAGTCCTCATCTCACCAGACGGCCTAGTAGTGGAGCAAGCAGTCCACCTTGGCTTCCCCGCATCAAACAACGAAGCGGAGTACGAAGCGCTTCTAGCAGGCTTAAAATCAACGTCCTACATGATGGCCACCGAGCTAATGTTTTACAGCGACTCACAGCTGGTGGTAAGCCAACTTTCAAGCGACTACGAGGCAAAGGATGACAGGATGGCCAAGTACCAAGACTTAGTTCGAAAAGAGATCAAGAAATTTGAAGTAGTGCGGATAGAACAGATTAGCAGAGAGGAAAATAGCAGAGCAACCGAACTAGCAGGCTTTGCTTCAATGGCAGACACATCTATCCCTCATCCGTTACTTATTGACTACTTACCAAAACCAAGCATTGAAGACCCCGAAGCAGAAGAGGTACGTTGCGCCGAGCTAGGCCCTTCATGGATGGATCCCATCATAATGTTCTTAAAAGACGGCATCCTACTGGAAAAAAAGAAAGGAGCCAACAAAATTAGAACAAAGTCACGGTGATTTTGGCTCTCCCCATCTATGGCATTGTACAAGAAGTCATTCACAGGACCTTATCTAAAATGTGTCCACCCCAGCAAAGTGGAAGCATTGTTGTTCGAGATACACGAAGGCGTATGCGGAAGCCACCAAGGAGGAAGATCGTTAGTTTACAGAGCCATTTCGCAAGGATACTGGTGGCCATACATGCAAGCAAACTTGGAGAAGTATGTGAAGAAGTGCGAGAAATGTCAGAAGTTCGCACACCAAATACATTAGCCAGCCAGAGAGCTCCTACCACTGACTAGCCCATGGCCCTTCGCAATGTGGGGCTTGGACACAGTAGGACCACTTCCAACAGTACCCGGAAACAGGAAATTCTTTCTTGCAGCAACGAACTACTTCACAAAGTGGGTGGAAGCAGAAACACTAACATCAATAAAGGAGAAAGATGTAAAGAAATTCGTCTGGAAAAATATCATCACTTGGTTCGGCATACCTAAAGCCCTAATAACAGACAACGTCACTCAGTTTGATGGCAAAATCTTTAGAGGCTTTTGTGAAGAATACAAGATAGAGTTCTACAATTCTACACTGGCATACCCCCAAGCAAATGGCCAAATGGAAGCATCAAACAAAGTCATCTTGGATGGATTAAAGAAGAGGTTAGAGAAAGCAAAAGGCAAGTGGACGGATGAGCTCCCTCATGTTTTATGGGCTTACCGCACCACACCTCGGCGATCAACAGGAGAAACACCATTCTTCTTAGCCTATGGCATGGAAGCAGTAATCCCACTGAAAGTTGGCCTCCCCACAATTCGAAGTGAAAATTTTGATCCAGACTTAAATGGAGAAGCCATAACATTAGAGCTCGACCTTGCGGAAGAAAGAAGAGAAAGAGCACTGGTTCTAACAAAACAGTACATCCAAGACAATTCAAAATCGGAGATTGGGTACTGCACAAAGTGATGGGAAACACCTTGGTACCCGGAGATGGCAAGTTAGGGCTCAATTAGGAAGGACCTTACAAAGTGGTTGGGTTAGCTGGAAAAGGGACATACCAATTGGAAGACAAGGACGACAAAACCATTCCCAGGCCATGGAACACTACCAATCTCAAACTATTTTATTTTTAGCCTTTCTTTCAAGTATTTGTAATTTTTTTTTTCTTTTTCAATAAAACAAGTAGTTTCTTTTCAGTATAGTTGTTTCCTTCTATAAAAGATTGTTTTAGTGAGTTAGGCGCACTGAAAGCATAGTTGGCTGGAGTAACCAACTTTGCACTCTCTTCAGCTAAGATTAGGATCAATGCTGAAAAAGTTGGCTGGAAAAACCAACACCCCTCCTAAGCCCAGGATAAGGATCCAAGCTGCAAGACGTTTGGCCGGAATAACCAAACACTTTACTCTAGGTTGGCAGGAATAACCAACTTAGAGGTTGGCTGGAAAAACTAACACCCCTCCTAAGTCCAGGATAAGGATCCAGGCTGCAGGACAATTGGTCGGAATAACCAAACACTTTTCTCTGAGTTGGCAGGAATAACCAACTTAGAAGTTGGATGGAAAAACCAACACCCCTCCTAAGCCCAGGATAAGGATCCAGGCTGCAGGACGTTTGGTTAGAATAACCAAACACTTCACTCTAGGTTGGCAGAAATAACCAACTTAGAAGTTGGCTGGACAAACCAACACTTAGTACTCTTTAGCCGAAGTCAGGATCTAGATTGAAAAGTGGTTGGCTGGAAAAACCAACACTTAGTACTCTTCAGCCGAACTAAGGATCTAGGTTGAAGAGTGGCTGGCTGGAAAAACCAATGCTAATTGTTCTTCAGCCGAGATAAGGATCTAGGCTAAAGAGGTTGGCTGGAAAAACCAACACTTAGTACTCTTCAGCCGAAGTAAGGATCTAGGCTGAAGAGTGGTTGGCAGGAAAAACCAAATGCTTATTGTCTTTTAGCTGAGATAAGAATCAAGGCTAAAGAGGTTGACAGGTATGGTCAGACAGATTGCAAAGCTAAAATCGAGATATTTTACCTCGGTGGAAAATGTTATACTACATTCAGAATACTTTTGAAAAATAAAGGCAAGCATAAGAGTAAACCGAAGCAACAGTTCCAGCAAAAGGAGATTTCATTAAAGATTCAAATCAAGTACAAAAGAAGGGACTTTAGTCCAGTTACAATCTCTTTCCAAAAGACAAAAAAAGAAGAAAAATACAAAGTCAGGCAAATAGGTCGTCAAGATCAGCATCTAGTTCAACTCAGAGCCCGGTTTCAGTCAGGAGCCCGGTTTCGGTCGGAGGCACGACTTCAGTGGGTTGCTCGTTAGTCAGGTCTTCCACCGTTGGCTCCACCCGAGCTGACTGATCGACGGGATCATTGACGACCAGGGTATTGATGGGCACGGTTTCTTCTTCATCATCTGAAGCGTCAAGAAATTGTTGCTGAGTGGTGGTAGCATACTCCGCAAGTGAGCTCAGTATGAAGTATTGAGGAGGATTGAAGACCTCGGTCTCAGGCCCATGACCGAGCTGTACCACGGCACCCCTCCATCCGCACTTAAAGAAGAGGACCTTTGCAGCTTCACACTGTTTAATATACAGAGCTTCGCCTTCTTTAAAGCCACGGTCTTCTGCATCTTCCAGCTTCTTTTTGAGCTTAGTTATTTCGGCATCCTTTTTTCTTTCAAGCTTGGCCAACTCGCGCAAGTATTTGTCTGTCATCACGGCGAGGGCCTTTTGTTTATCAGCATCAGCCAAGGTAACTAGCCCAGCGAGACGCGTTACCTCGGTTTCTAGCTCGGCCACCTTCTGCTGGGACACTTTCAGCGCCTTTTCATTTGCCTCGGCCATGGCTTGCCTGGTAGTTTTTCAAGGTTCCAACACTCACTTATGAGCGATGTGGTTTTTCTGTATGGCCTGCAAAAGGATGGTAAGACACTTTTTCAATATAACCGAGCTGAAAGTTGGAAAAATTTCTTTAGAAAAAATAAAGTAAAAGGGCAACTTACCAGCACCATGGATTTTGTGGACGAGCGAAGGGCCTTTAGCTCGGTCAGGTGGTCGTGATGCCTCATGTCGACTGGAAGACAAACACCTTTAGCCAGGTTAAATGCCATCAGGTGGTCTTTTTCTGCGACCATTGAGTCAGAATCCGTGATAGCACGGTTCTAAAAGGTGATTTTTGAAGCCCACTTGGAGGAGGTAGCTCGGTCAGAGCGCTCTAGTTGTGGGCTCGGTGAAGGGCTTGGCGGAGTTGTTTGTGGAACCACGGTTTCGTCTTCATCAACGAGGCGTGGCTCGGTTGTGGAAATCCGAGCACGCTTGCTTGGCCGCGATGACGAAGGCTGGTGGGTTGGCAGAGCTACTACGATTTCTTGAGTTTGACCGGTTGGCGGTACCTCGGTCGGATTTGTTTCGGTCAGAAGGGCTCGTACGGCTCTCTTCTTGGCCATCTCTTGCTCAGTAGTTAAAGGGATCAATCTAATTTGGGGCAAGTTTGGGTCCGATTTTGGAGAGGCTTCCAATAAGAAATCAGTTACCTTGGTCTTCCATTTGCCACTATATCGATAGGTCGGTTAAAAGTCCAGTAACTCGGTCCAACTTCGGTTTGGATATCGCAGGGCGACGTGAAGTGTATTAAGGTTGGGGTAGCTGTATTGGGACTTGAGGAAGTTCGAATCTGCATAAAAAAGACGAATAGTTAGTACGGTTTAAGATGAGAAGACCGAGGTAAAAGAAAATCATGGAATTCAGCCAAGGTAACCCTATCGGCTACACACTTGTTCCAATTTATTCTATGGCTTGGGATCTGGGCTTGGTGGTCTTCAAAATTTCCAGATACCCAGAAAAAATCATCATCGTTCACGTCTTTATCTGGGGTATCCTTTATTATTTTTTCACGCCGGCGCCTTATTCGTAAGTAGTAAACCTAGCCATCTTCGGCCGATCCTATGGAGTATTGATGAAAGAGCTCGGCTAGGCCGAGGTTAAGACCAGCCCGGTCGTTTAGCGCGGCAATGCCGTTTATTATACGGTAGGAATTGGTAGAAAGTTGGGTAAGGCAGAGTTTGGTTTGCCTAAGGAATTCACAGAGGAGGGGCTGTACAGGGAAACGTAGACCGCACTCTACGAGTGAAATAACATTAAAAGGGACAAAGCCTTGCTTTCCCCAAGGAACGGTGTCTAGCTCGGCCAGTGAAAGGTGGACATCATCTGGGATTTGGTAGTCCTTGC
>NW_021029731.1:265596-303317 GCF_004153795.1 Camellia sinensis | reverse complement strand
CCGATGGGCCTCACCAGACTATAGAAGCTGTCTCTATTCGGTCGGACCCTGTCGGGTGTGGCGGCCATCTGGTATGCCAAATTACAAGATGATGTCAAGAGAAACTGGGACGAGATGGCTGAGGCCTTCATTGTGCAATACTCATATAGCACGCAAATCGAGATTACGACCCGTGATCTTGAGACAACGAGGCAGGAGCCTAAAGAGAGCTTTTCGGAGTTCGTGACCAGATGGAGGGCCAAGGCCTCGATGATGACCCTAAGGCCCACAGATAAAGATCAGATCAGGATGATTGTGTGCAATCTCCAGCCTAAGCTAATGCAGAAAATGATCGTGCTCCCCTTCCCTACCTTTTCAGATCTGCATGAGATCGGAGTACAGATCGAGGATGCCTTGAAGCAGGGCTTAATTGATAATGACCGGGAGCAACCCAGAAGAACTTTCAATCGTAACAACAATGTAGGCCCGAGCGGCGTTACAACTACAAGAGCCTCAGAAGTGAGCATGGTCACCACCATTCCCTCTCCAAGAACCATGGCAGCTACGCCATTCTCTAGTGCGTCCGGAAGCAACACACAAACAGCCAAATACCAACCCAAAAACCAAAGAACCTTCGCTCCACTATATATGCCCCCGTCCAAAGCTCTGGGGGTCTTAATTAGAAAAGGGCACTTGAAGCCCCTAGAGCTGCGGCCATTGCTGGAAAGACTTTCCCCTACCCACAACCCAGCCAAATATTGCGCATATCACCAATAGCACGGTCATGACACCGACCAGTGCTTCCGATTACGTCATGAGGTTCAAGATCTCATCGATAACAGGGTGATTTTGTCTCCCGAGAAACCTAATGTTACAACAAACCCTCTCCCATCACACAACCAAGCTCCACCTCCCAAAAGAATCAATTTTATCTAGACTGGGGTCGTGTCTTACGATCCTAGCATATATATCACCCCTTCCCACCTACCTAAGCCGGAGGTGCTCCTTCCTGACTGCACTAACTTTTTGTGCATGTTGGACATCTCCAGAACCTAACCCGAACTAATGGTGGTGACTGTCGAAGACAGAACAAGGGAGTTTGCCGAGGAGAATGGGATTGTTGAGTCAGAATCTGAGGAATCTGGGATTTTTGCCGGGAAGGTGTACAGTCCAAGTGACTACATTTTGTCAGTAGGCCAGGATAGATCAAGTGTGGAATTGCCAGAAAGGCCAGAACTTTGTGTGATACAGGGTGATGGGTTTGATCAAAGATCAGAGGACTTAGCGGCTGTGGAAAGGGACTTTGTTGACTTCTAATTTTTCAACGAACAAGGCCCAGAGGTTGTGGCAATCAACTGGTCAGATTTCAAGGAATCAGTAGAGGCTACCGGGTGGCTTGATGACCTACCAGACGTTGTCGAAGAATTTCAGTTGGAACGGGGCCTGTCAAGGGCAAGAACATCAGTTGTGGCCGGAAGGGCCAAAAATCAGGATACATCGCCGGAGAGAGCCGGTGTCAAGAATTTCACTCAGGATTGGAGCATGTTGAATACTAGAATTATCAAACAGCCAGCTGCACTGACACAGTTGGAACAGGAAAGGTTTGAGGATTCTGAGAGAATCAGGAAAGCTAAGGCCCACGTGGGGACTAAAACTGTTGTGTGCACAGGGACAGAGAACACTGCGAGCATATGGATGGAGGGTACTGCGAGTACGAGAATGGTCATACCGAAGCCGAACAGGTGTCTGTTGGCTGCCGATGGAATGTGGTGGGAGGATGATGATTTATGTCTTGCCCACACGGACGAGGATTGGGGAAGTAACCAACCAGATGATACCTGGTACATCGGCGAAGTCGATCATATGACTAGGAGTGGACAGTATTTCACGCCTCCACACCTAGATCAACCAAAGGCATCTGGGAAAGATAGGGAAGCAGAGAAGCAGAAAGAAAAGCAACTCGAAGATGAGGCCGTCTTGAGATAGTTGAAAAAGATACAAGCAGACATCTTCATCTGGGGGCTGCTTATGGCTTCTCGAGTACATAGACAGGCCGTCCTTTCAGCCATGGACAAGGCCAAACTCTCGATACACACCACGCCGGAGCAGCTAATTGGATTTGTTTTTCCGGGAGGAGGTTCCCCGATATTGACCTTTTCCGACAAAGAACTACCACCCGAGGGCGTAAATCACAACAAACCTCTCTACATCTCTGTGGAATGTAGAGGCAAATGGGTACCAATGGTTCTTGTCGACACGGGATCCGCCATTAATGTGTGCCCGTCAAGGACGGCATATGCAATCGGGTTGAAGCCTGCGGACTTCGTGCCAACTGCCCAAGTGATTCAGGCGTATGATAACATAAGCAGGGAGGTGATGGGGACTGTCAAAATTTTGACCCATGTTGGTCCAGGACAACACGAGATTGATTTCCATGTCTTGGACGTTCCCGCAACCTTTAACCTACTTTTGGGGCAACCGTGGTTGTACCAGGTAAAGGCAGTTTCTTCCACCTTGCACCAGTTGTTGAAATACCCCCACGGGAAGGGGGTGGCTATAGTTTTTGGAAATTCATCGATCCATCCGCCACGAGAGGTGTCCACATCGGTTTTGGAAATTGAGCATGGCACGAAGGATGTCTTCTTATCGGGATTTACCCTGGCCGAGGCCCGGGTTGTTCAGAACATCTTGGCTGATAATGAGGGGTTGTACATCAGTGCACAATCAGTGTATCTCATGAACAAACTTCAGCACATCCCTGGGATGGGATTGGGAACGAGTGGCCGGAAGGGCATCGCAGCATTGGCCGAAGTGCCACACAACCCACATACCTTTGGCTTGGGTTACCTGCCCACCAAAGAGGATTGGGTAAGGAAAGGCAAGGAAATGGCTGGGAGAGCCAGAGCAAAGCAGACGGGGAAGCCTTTTGAACTAATGCACCGGCCCATCCAGGGTACCCTAAACGGACGCTTCGTCCAGGAGGGAGAGGATTTTCCATTTTGTGGCTTCCCCGAGCTATGGCTGAATGCGGAGAGGAAGCGCGTGCCAGGTTTTGAGATCTTCTTTGACCTGCAATTATCTGGGGATGATGTTGCCGAAGAGCAGACAGACCCAATAGTTGAGGTTAAGCAGAGCAAGGAAATAGAGTCTGAGGACGCCGAAAGTGAAATGGGGGTAGCGCTGGCATGTCTACTTTCAGATCCTCCGATCGAACAGAAGTGCTTGGGGGATAATTTCTCGGTGTCCATGATAGGGAATGAGACGACTGCGGGCTTACCAGCAAACATTTTGGATGCATCCATCGCACCCTCTCTCATTTGGCAGTATGAAGAGGGATTTTTGTCAAGTAGCACCGAGTCAGGTAGTGAGCCAGAATCTGATTCCACCGAGTCTTGTGAGTCGAAATCAAGTTCCAGCTCAACTGAGTCTGAGTCCGGTATTCCTGGGGGTGATAACCCGGATGCCACAGTCCTGTCTAGGTCGTCTTTTTTTTTTTCTTTTGAGTCTGTTGTAACAGAAGAATCGGACGGTTTGGATGTGCTTAATGAGAATGATGTAAATGTGGTTTGTAAGTACTTTTCTGTGCCCTTGATTTATTGCATTAACTTAGACTTTCAAAATTTTGATGAAAACGACGAGGAAGAAATTCCTCCGATTTTGCAACGCTTAATTGAACAAGATCAGGAAAGATTTGTTAAACCTTTAGTTGATGAAATCACTACTGTGAATGTTGGTACTGAAAAGGACCCGCGGATGGTCCAGATCGGGTCCACGTTGTCTTCGGAGGAATGCGAGGGCTTAGTCGCTTTATTAAAAGATTTCAAAGATGTTTTCGCGTGGTCCTACGAAGACATGCCTGGAATCGATCTTGAGATTGTACAGCACCGGATCCCTCTTGACCCCGAGGCCCGACCCATCAAGCAAAAACTCAGAAGAATCCACCCTGACTGGGCCATCAAGATTAAGGAAGAGGTCACCAAGCAAATCGACGGAAGGTTCCTGCTGGTATCCGAATACCCGACTTGGTTGGCCAACATTGTTCTGGTGCCGAAGAAAGATGTCAGGATCAGGGTATGCATGGATTTCAGGGATTGGAACAGACTAGTCCGAAGGACGATTTTCCCTTGCCGCATATCGATGAGTTGGTGGATTTCACAGCGGGGCATGCGTTGCTTTCATTCATGGATGGCTTCTCAGGCTACAATCAGATAGTGATGGCACTCAAAGATCGGGAAAAGACTGCTTTCACCACCCCGTGGGGGACTTACTGCTACAGAGTGATGCCGTTTGGATTGAAGAATGCTGGAGCTACATATCAACAGGCTACGACCACAATATTGCATGACATGATCCACAAAGAGGTTGAGGTGTACGTGCACGACATGATTGTCAAATCCAAAGAAAGAGAGGGCCACTACACCACCTTGCAAAAGTTCTTTCAAAGGATCAGAGAATTTCGGTTGCGGCTGAATCCTCAGAAGTGTACGTTTGGTGTTACAGCGGGAAAGATGCTGGGGTTTCTGATTACACAGAGAGGTATCAAAGTCGACCCTTCCAAAATCAAGGCCATCTTAGAAATGCCACCACCAAGGACTGAAAATGAGGTGCGAGGCTTTCTGGGTAAAGTTCAATTCATAAGGCGGTTTATCTCAAAATTAACCATGACTTGTGAATCACTTTTTGGTCTCCTGAAGAAAGGAACGAAGTTCTAGTGGGACGACCGATGCCAAGCTGCTTTTGAACAGATCAAAGAATACTTACAGAACCCACCCGTGTTGTCACCGCTAGAACTGGGGAGACCGTTGATATTGTACCTTTCAGTAACTGAGACTACAATGGGCTGTATGCTCGCGCAAGAATCAGAGGACAAAGTGGAGAGAGCCATCTACAATCTGAGCAAGAAGATGCTAGAGTATGAGACTCGCTACACACCATTGAGAAGGCTTGCTTAGCCTTGGTATGGGCTACCAGGAAGCTGTGGCACTACCTGTTAGCTCACTCCGTAATGTTGGTTTCACGACTGGGTCCCATCAAATATCTTTTCGAGAAACCGACAGTAGGCTAGCTCGTTGGTTACTGTTGCTTTTCGAATTCAATCTGAAATATGTGACGCGCAAGTCAGTCAAGGGAAGAGCAGTAGCGAAATTTTTAGCTGATCATCCGGTGGAAGGGGGTGAAGCAGTCGAGTACTTATTCCCAGATAAGACTATTTTACATATCGAAGACGAAACTTGGACAATGTACTATGACAGAGTGTCAAACCAGTACGGGTATGGGATAGGGGTGTTGCTGATAGCACCCGACAATTCCCGTATCCCTCTAGCCTTCAAACTCCGGTTCAAAGTCTCGAACAACGAAGCAGAATATGAGGCATGCATTGCCAGCCTAGAAGCAACCCTGGAACTAGGGAAAAAATGGTTGGACGTCATTGGGGACTCGAACCTTGTTGTGTCTCAAGCAAAAGGAGACTAGAAAGTCAGAGAAGAAAGGATGATAATGTATCACTAGACCTTGAACTTGTTAATTCCTCGGTTTGAGAAGCTAAACTTTGCTCATCTAGTAAGAGAGAACAATAGGTTCGTAGATTCACTAGCAACTTTATCTTCCATGATAGACATCCCTTTTGGAGTCCGGATGCGTCTGATCATCATTGACCAAAAGTTTACGTCGGCATACGAATCAATTGCTGCCATAGATGAGGTTCAGGACAGGAACCCCTGGTATTACGACATTTGGAATTTCTTGGAGAAGGAAGCATATCCGCCAGGGGCAAATGCCAAGGATAAAAGGGCAATCAGAAGAATGGCCGTTCAGTTCATCATCTGCAGGGGTAAATTGTATAAGAGAGGTCATTTGGGAATGCATAAGCTGTGTGTGGAAGCCGAAGAATCGAAGCGCCTAATGGCGATGCCACAAATGTCAGATCCATGCAAACCGCATGAACATCCCGCCGTCGAAGCTATACAACATGACTTCGCCATGCCCATTTTCAGTTTGGGGAATCGATGTGATTGGGGCTGTTACTCCAAAGGGGTCGAATGGGCATGAGTTTATCTTGGTCGGGATAGATTATTTTACAAAGTGGGTCGAGGCACAATCTTATGCGGTGTTGAAGGCTTCGCACGTTGCAAAGTTTATCAGGAACAACATCATCTATTGCTACGAGGTTCCGAACGAGATTATTTCAGATAATGGTTCCCACTTCAAGAAGGAAGTGATTGACTTGTTGGAAAAATACAACGTGACTTTTCATAAGTCATCCACGTATCGGCTGCAGACCAATGGAACAGTTGAAGCCGCCAACAAGAACATCAAACACATACTAAAGAAGATGGTGGAAACCTACTGGGATTGGCCAGATAAGCTGCCGTTTGCTCTGTGGGGCTACCGAACTTCAATTAGAACTTTTACTGGGGCGACTCCGTATTCGTTGGTTTACAGGATGGAGGCCGTTCTACCTATTGAAATTGAGGTTCTGTCTTTGCGAATACTAGCTGAGTGTCAGATAGCCAAAGCAGATTGGCAGCAGAGTAGATTTGAAGAACTCATGCTCTTTGATTAGAGAAGACTAAAAGCACTGTACCATGTTCAAGGTTATCAGCGCAGAATTGCCCAGGCTTTCAACAAGAAAGTTAAGTCCAGGAATTTGAAGGAAGGAGATCTGGTGCTCAAGGACAACCGAGCTCCCATCCACGACCCTAGGGGCAAGTTCAGACCCAATTGGGCTGGTCCCTACATCATCAAAGCTATCTGGTCGGGTGGAGCTGTGGTTTTGATGGATCTAGATGGCCTAGAGTTTTCACAGCCGATCAATATGGACAAGTTGAAGAAATATTACCCCTGAGAGGCTCGCTAGGCCGAAAACCCGGAAGGGCAACCTAGGCAAAAATTAGAGCTTGAAATTTTTTTTGAAATCATAAAAACTGAGCTCGCAAGGTTGAAAACCCGCAAAGGGTGGCCTTGGAAAAAGTTAGAGTGTAAAAGGAGAGTGAAAATACTCGTGTGAACCCAAGCCTGAACTATGTAAGGCTTGATTCCAATCTTTGGGATACGTAGGCAACTTCATCCTGAAGTTCAGCCATAAACTTTTTTCCTGATCAATTTTGTCCATTTGATCATCTTGGTCACCTTTATCTATCCAGCATTCGAGAGCTTCAGTGGTGATCTCCGGTACAGTGCTACTCAGACTAGGGGCAACTTTCCAGTTGCCAGGGATCCAGGGTTGTGCATCTCAGTGACAGATCTCAGGCCTGTCCAGTTCTGATCCATATCGAAAATGGCTTTGAAAAGTTTTGATAAAAATTGACTTTGTTCAAATTAATCTTTTTACAACTTAGACCATTTTTGGACCAAAACAGAAAATTTTCAGTACCCACAACCTTCAATTTCATTGATTTTAATACAGAGTTCTCCTACTCTTGCATACAAATTGAAGTTGCTTTTTATTACATTCATAAAGAAAACTTGAAAATACTAATAAAGCAATAAATTCGGGGCATAGATAAGTGAGGTGTCCCTGCGTCCCCTCCCAGAGCTGGTCGAAGCCTCTGATGCCAAGCCGGGCCCAATCTGTGCCTCTTCGTTAAGCCAATCTATGCACTCATCAGACAAAGTGCAACTGAAAGTGGGAGCAGGGGCCAGGAGCTGTCTAGTCCTCCACGCTGTGGCGTACCGAGCAAGCTGTGCGCCTCGGATCGGGAATGCAGCTGCGTACTCTATCCCCTCTGGCGGGCAAGTCTGATCATGGCCAAACTGGCACTGGAACCGGAATGGAAAGTAGAACACACAGTGAGTTAAGCCGATCAATTGAATCCTAGTCTGTCGGGACATGCTATAACTCATTGCCGGTAGATTGAGCCAGGGGCACTGCCAAGCAATACGATCTGCGGACAAGCGGCACATCCAATTGAACCACTATCCCTCATCAAGGGCAATGACTAGGCGTTGCCGAAAGAAGTAACCACTAGCTGAGTATACCGGGCAAGGGTCCATAACCTGCAACTTGTCCATCAACCACACCTTGGAAGGGATTAAAAAATGAGAGAGTAAAGAATAGAGAGATGTACGATGAGAGAAAAATAAGAAAAGGGTTTTGTGAGAAAAATCGAGCCTGAGGGCCGAGTGATGGGAGCAATACATATATGAGATTGGATGGGAAACATTACCTGCAGTAGTAGTGGGCTCCCCGCAAATCTGGTCGTCTCTCGGCGATAAAAGGCGTCCAAGCCCATCAGCATCTTAGCCAATATCATGGCAATACAGCTCTTGCCCTCCGCCAAGCCTTGGGCAAACCTCGATCAGCTGGACACTAGATCCTCCGGAGCCTGAGGCCAGTAAAAAGTAAGATAGCATGCACAAACAAAGCGCATGTCGCCGAAAGCCTTGCCAATGATGGTCGCTGCGGTCACCAGCATCAAAAAACCGGCAAATCAAACTCGGAATATCTAGCATTTCGTCACAAATCAAAGATCGAGCGTCATGCATGGTCAACCCGCACATTCGCCCTAAGGCTTGGGCGTAGCCGAACCGGAGTTAAGGCGAGATTTCTTCATTGCGCTCAGATTCCATCAGAGCTTGGAAATCTTCGAAGGTAGGACATACCTCTTGCCCACCAAAGCTAAAGACATGTGTTACCGGATTCCAAAACCTTGCCGCGGCATGGAAAAACGGAAAGTGCAGCGGGTACGACTCAGAGTAAATAGAGCATTAATATCGAAGTCCCGGAAATTCAGCTTTTCCAAGTCGTCCAAGTTGGCAATCCAAGCCGTAAGATTCTGGGCAAGAAACTCTTCCATTTGGAGCAAATCAGTATTGAATTGAGGAAAACTACGAAGCTAAGGCCTTTTGTAGGGGATAAGGTGTGAGTGGAGGACAGGTGTCAATATTCTGGTGGTTCGTGCCATTCATGGCCGGCCGGCCAAATATAGTGCCAACCGACCACCATTTTTGGTCGATTGGTCAAGACTGTTAGCCGATGGCCATTTCTCAAGGCCAGTGGCTTTCCCCTGTGGCCGGTGGTCTTCCTTCTTGTTTCATGAGCTATCTATGTGCTGAAAATGCTGAAAATTTGGGGACTGACACCACTTCCAATGCCCTCCGATGATGATTTCCGCGGAGTCACGCCCATTTGCTTATCGAGTTGTTGTACATTTGCTTATCGAGTTGTACTTCATTTTGTTCAGTCTTTGTTTTGCTTATCGAGTTGTACTCGTACTTGGTTAGCTTATCGAGTTTCTTTGTTTTGCTTATCGAGTTGTACTCACGCTCGGTTAACTTATCGAGTTTCTTTGTTTTGCTTATCGAGTTGTAAGTCGGTTCACTACCTGATTATTACGATGCAAGTGCTTAATTTTCAAACAAAATTTCAATTTCATTCACATTGCTATGTGATGCCACGCGATGTGATGCATAGAACAACAAATGTAACACCTTTTTGAACAAAATAGTTGTTTCATTTCCATCATGTCTTTTGTAAAAAGATACATAGTTTTGAAGAAAGTAAAACCTGCCTGAGGCAGTGCAATGTGCTTAAAACTAACAGTAGAAAAGGAAAGCAAAGCAAAAGGAGAGCAGGGCAGCAGAGTGTCCGAATTGATACCAGTAACCTCCCCTTGTGGTCGATGCACCTCCTGCGCCCTTGTTCGGGTCAATTATACGGTTTGGCACCTTCATTGCTCAAGATAGTGTAAGAAAGTGCACTTTGTAATGTTAACTGGTCTTCGTGTTGACCTCGAGCCATGTCTTCTATGTGCGATGTTCGGTGCATGCAAGGAGCATCATTTCCCGTATCCTTTTGTACCTCGCGGAGTCCGCAAATCGCTTTAAACATGTTGTATTACATTGCTTTGATATGACTATGATTAGCACGCTCGTTACGCGTCCTGCTTTCAACAAATGCCTTGTCTTGATTTGGTTGCATCTCAACAAATGCGAGTAGCATGCCTTCACTATACTTATGCTATACATGTATTCGAATTCCTGCTATACACATTGCTTGCGTTAACCTGCATGCTTTACTTACATGTGTATATGTATTCTCAAGTGGTTACACATTGTGCATGTTTCTGCGTGTACTTTACTTACATGTGTTCATACGTTGCTTGCTTTACACATTGCATGCGTTTCCACGTATGCTTTACTTACATGTGTTTATGCATCTTACAGGAGGTTACACATTGCTTGCGTTAACCCGCATGCTTTACTTATATGTGTTCATTCCTGCTATACACATTGCTTGCATTAACCTGCATGCTTTACTTACATGTGTATATGTATTCTCAGGTGGTTACACATTGTATATGTTTTGTGTGTACTTTACTTACATGTGTTCATACCTTGCTTGCTTTACATATTGCATGCGTTTCCACGTATACTTTACTTACATGTGTTTATGCATCTTACAGGAGGCTACACATTGCTTGCGTTAACCCGCATGCTTGACTTACATGTGTTCATTCCTCGTCCTTTCATAAACTTGAAGAACAATGCAACGTTATGCTTTACTTACATGTGTTCAAGTTTCTTTCTATACACATTGCATACGTTGTCACGTTATGCTTTACTTACATGTGTTCAAGTTTCTTTCTATACACATTGCATACGTTGTCACGTTATGCTTTACTTACATGTGTTCAAGTTTCTTTCTATACACATTGCATACGTTGTCACGTTATGCTTTACTTACATGTGTTCAAGTTCCTTTTTATACACATTGCATGCGTTGTCGCATTATACTTTACTTACATATGTTCAAGTTCCTTTTTATACACATTGCACGCGTTGTCGCGTTATGCTTTACTTACATGTGTTCAAATCCCTTTCTATACACATTGCATGCGTTGTCGCGTACGCTTTACTTACATGTGTCTACATCTTCACACATTGTGCACATTGCCACGTGTTCTTTACTTACATGTGTTTGGGCCTTCATAGCATTGTTATGCTTGCCTTTAGTCGCATTGTTATGTTTCCCACTCAATTTGCGTTGTCACGCACTTTCAATTGCATTGTCATGCATACTGCTAACGATATTGTACCTATTAAGTTTCTCTCTTTTACAGGCATGATATTGTATGTACGGTTCATTTGAGGCTAGTGCAACCAGACGAACCGGACAGGTATTGTATTCTCCGCGTGAAACGTAGCGAGAATTACATAATTCTCTTACATCCTTTCTGCATTGTAGTGTAGTTGGATTCATGTTTGACTGCTTAAAACTGTTGCATTTATTGTATGTATATGCTTTGTTACAGCTTTCTTTGCATGAACATAAGTTATGCTCGGCTTCTTGCATTGTCAGTTGCATTTACCCCTGCCTTCGGGCACATATCTTTGTTTGAAGCTTGTATGCTTTGTCCAAGTCTTCGGCCTTGTCAAAAATGGGCCGTCTTTGGGCTTTGACACTCACTCCCGTCATTGTTATGACTTTCGAGTTCTGTCAAAGAGGGGCAACTGTAGACACCCCATTTTTTTGACCGTCCTCAAGACTTGGACGTCACCGTTTGAACACTCGGTGATCATCCACGTTTGTGTTCGTCTTGAGTTCCCGGAGGTCTCGACTACGCGCCTTGCCTTAGGACCTCTCGACTCGACTGTGTTGTGTTTGGTTTTGCACCAAACACTTGTGTTTTTTCTTTGGAGGGTAGGGAATGGCTTGAGGCCACCGGCCGTGTCTTCTTGCCACCGGTCACCACCGGCCATTGGTGATAGCCGATCGGCACTTGGTGTGGTCAACCGACCATTTAGTTGGCCGATGGCCTCCTTTTCTGGCCGATACCACATTTTTGCCTCTTGCAGGCATGGTGCATGCCAACTGGGATGCACAGACCCTACCCCCACACACATGTGTGGCTGTTTTGGCCCCTTTGCACCCTTTTTGATCCAAACTTCTTCTAGAAGATTGCACCCTTTGCTCAAGCTTCTTGTGGAAGCTTGACCCTTTGTCTTAGCTTCCTCAAGAAGCTTGGACCTTTGGGATAGCTTCTCTTAGAAGCTTGGTCCCTTTGACCCTTTCATTTAGCTTCTCTAAGAAGCTTCAAGCCTTTGCCTTGTCTATATAAGGAGACCTCTCTTCTCCATTTGAGAGGTTCAGCAAAACCAGACCATATATGATATATATTTGATGTATATCACACTCTCTCTATGTATCTCCCTCTCTCTCTTCATTTGTATGTGTTTGAGGGCCTAAAAGTGTAGTTTGTTCTTAGTTTTGCACTAGAACACCTACTATTACACCATACTTCGACTTGGGAGGTGTTGAGAGGGTGTTCTTGGAGTTTTGAGCTGGTTTTGATCATAAGGAAGAGGCTGAGGTTGCTGTTCTTCAAGTGTTCTTCAAGAGTAACACTATTTGATTTATATTCCCCAATCTTGCACTAGTTTTTAACCCACTTTGCATGCTGTTTTAGACTTTGTGTATAAATTGAAAAAGTCTTGTATTTGCATGCTTAAGATCTTTCATTAAGGTCATTTTGTTGCTTGGGGTCGACCTCCCCCTCTTAGGCCTTGTTTGGCCCTTTTTGTGCTTTGTTTGTTAAGCTTTGAATACTATTGTGTTTTGGCCTTCTCACCACTGAAATCCAGTGGATTTTCAGTGGTGATGAAGAGGGTTTGAGGTCTTGCATAGGGGAGGGACACCCCTCTCCCTTTGTCTCTCTTTTGTTTGCATTTTTGGCTTATAAGGGTAGCATGCATGCTTAGTTGCTTTTGGCTTCATTTCAGAGGTTTTTGGGTGTTATTGGGTCATATTACATCTCTGTTTTTGGTCGGATTTATGCCCCTTTGCATGCATAATATACTTTCTTTGCATTCCTCCTCTTTGTCTAGAAATGCATCTTGCCTTTAAGACCATCATGCATGCATGTTCTTTCCTAACTTTGTGAAGTTCTTGGTCATATTTCATCATGCTTGAGGTCTGTTAGGCACTGATTTGATCATATTTGTCATGTTTGGTATAGCCTCTTTGCATTTTGGCTTGTGAGCCTTTAGTGTATGAGTCATGAGCATGCTTGAGTTGGGTTGTTTTAGTGATTTGGAATCATTTCTCATGCCATTTCAGTCCCTCATCCATGCTTGTATGCTTGCATTCATCATCCCTTTCATGCCTTGAAGTGTTGTTCTTTTATGCCTTGAAATAGGTCTTAATGCATGCCTCTTGGTTTGTGTCCCTTAGCTACCATATCAGTGGGTTTTGGAGGTCCTTTTTGCATGCTAAAACTTTGTTTTGTAATGAAAAGTTTATGCCATGTTTGCTTGGGGTAGGTGTTGAGTAATGTCCTCTTTTGTGCCCTTGAATGCCTTCTATCTTACACCCATCCCCTAGCATGTTTTGGCATCATTCTTCGCATGTTTTTCAGAGATTAACATGAGTGTTTAATGTCCATGTATATCACCTTTGAGTGTTCTTGAGAGTAGCCTTCCATGCTTGGGTTTTTGGCTCATTGGTGTGCATGTTTGCATGAGCACTTGTCCATCATTTTTGGCACTTTTGGCTACTGTTTTGGGGTGTGGCTAAGGCCTCCCATTTTAGTTTAAGACCACCCCTGTATATAGTTGCATACTTAGCATGTTGCATGTTGCATTCCATTAGTTACATGCTTGCATTATGTCTTGTTTGCATGTTTGCATATTGTTTAGTTAAATTGCATCACATAGTCTTGTTGCATGCTTGATATGTTCATGCATAGCTTGCATGAATAGGTAGCATGGCATTGCATTAGGTGCATTACTTTGCATTGTATATGGCATACATCGCATTACATTTTGCTTGGTTTGGGGTGCCAAACCAAGTATGAGGATTGAGAAGTGTTCGTACTTGAAGTGACGAAACACGTTTCAATTCTCGGTCGCCAATGCCCTTGATCTCAACGTGATAGGGCATTGGCACTCATTTGTTTTGTTGCATGCATTTACATTGATCGAAAAACTTGGTGTCTTAGGCCATCATGCATTAGAATGCGTGATTGGTGGCTCGAGTACCAAGGGCCACACTCCCCTGAGTCCATAACATGATTGGGAGAGTGGCCATGCACACATTTGCCTGAAAATTCCATGCCATACACTGCTTGCCCTCTACTGCTGTCAACTGCAGGATTCTGCAGGAATAAATGGCCGACCGGCCATCTGTAGTGCCGACCGGCCAGCAGTGTCTAGCCGATGACACCATCTTTGGTCGATAAGCCTGTTCCCATGGCCGGTGACCTTTTGTTCTGGCCGGTGGCACTCCACAGCACTCAGAAGGAAGCTCAAGGCAGTTCTGGAGACTTTCATAATTTTTAGAGGGGTGAGGCAATGTAAACAGAGGCAACAGTGGCATGGTACCGGATTTTCGAGCAAGGCGGATCGAGCATGCATCATCTACGCATCCTGAGGCAGGGCTGCGGCCACCTTCCTTCTGCATTTAATTTGTTAAATAATTAGAAGTTCTATAATAATTAATTTAGTAGTATTCCTTTGGTTGTGTAATATTTATTCGGACCCTCCGAGCGAGGGCAATTGTGTAATAAGTGTGTGTGAGTGTGTATGTTTTCCAACCCCCACTTCTTTCTTCCCTTTTATTTACTAGCTTTCGATGGTTAGTATTAGGACATATTTAAATTAGCATACCTTATGTTATGCATGTGTGCATTCATACATTTGTCTTGCATGCACTGGGCTCGGCGCATCATGCTAACTACATTGTATTTCAATTCCAAATTGAATACGTGTTATCTGTTGCATTTCACATGCCATGTTTAGGATAGTCGAGCCTGTCTAGATTGCATCTTTACATGTGTTGCATTGGCCATTTTAAACATGAACTAGGATCATGCATATGATTACTAACTAGTTTCTGTTTTGAGTTAGAGTACTCGGTAAGCATTTATGTTTTAGCATCCTCGCATGAGTGTGGGTGTTGCCATGATAGCATGCTTACCATGAGGCTATATTCTTACGTGTTATAACTGCCTGAGTGCCTGTGGGTGAAGGTTGGGTTACTTAAATTGGAACAATGCATTGAATGCAAGTTTTAAGCCCACTTGAAAGTGGCAAAATTATATTTTCTAAGCCCACTTAAGGGTGGCAAAATTCATGTCTTAGCCTACTTGCGGGTAGCACCATCAAACCATTTTCAAATAAACAAACATGACATGTTTCGTTCCAATTTAGGCGACTTAGTCTATACTTGTTTGCTATGTGCATCACGTAGTAAATCTGGGCTAATAACCGAAATAAGAACGTGTAAAGACCCCAAAATGCGTTTAAGAAATCATTGGTATTTAATTATAAGATGAGTTGTTTTAATTTAATTATATCTTTTGGAATTGAAGCATTATCTATTGACTTACGTCTTTAAAATTGAAATTACCGACCTATATGGGTTCAGAAATCAAAATTGAGTACTTGGATATGTTAATGGGAATTTTTGGAACTATTTGGGACAATTAATTGGAAATCTAATTTGTCTGATTCGTTAATGTACGTTTGGGTAGTTAACTTTATACTGCAAATTGAAGACATTAGAGGCTTCAGAAACCAGAACAGGGGACATATTTATGATCCTCATAATTTTTAGAGTTATCTAGGAAGTTTAATTGAAATTTGATTTCCTACGAATCGTATGGCCACGTTTGGCTCTCTATTGTGTTATGTTGGTGTGTATGTTTATACTTATATTATGGGTGCCTTATGAGTGGATGGACTCATCTCTTAGAATAAAAAATATATATATATCTAGAGGAAAGGGAGAGCCACGTGAGAGAGGGAGAGATAGAGAACTCATGGAGAAGAAGGAAGGAAGAGCTTGAGAATGAAGAGGAAAGATGGGGAAATTGATGGAATTGCTTCAAGAGATTGGCTCTAGGTATGTGAAATCAACTTAACCCCTTAAGATTGATCTATTACTAGTTTAAATTCATGATCTCAAATGAAGAGAAACCACCTATTTGAGTTGGGGTTGATAGATATAAGGTTAGATGAACTCCTTTCATGAATTGAACCTTGATTCCTTAAGAGTTGGTTAATTGAAGAATTAAAGTCATTATATTTATTTATTTTGAGATTATGATGTTTGATGGAGAATAATAATGTGAAATTGGTCATGTATTAAAGGGTTTTGATCATTGATTTACATGTAATTAAGGTTTGATTTTGAAAATGAGAAGTCCCAAATTTTCAGCCATTTTCGGATTGCAAACTGTCCAGGGCCGCACGTGCGGCACTGTTTCCCCGCACGTGCGGAGACAACTCTGTTTAGCCAACTTTGAACAAGCATATCTTTTGCATCCGGACTCCGTTTTGAGTGATTCTTGAGCCTAAAATCAAGCCCCTGAAGTCTAGTTTCCAATAGTTATGCCGAAATTAGTGATGACTATTCACTCTCTGTTTACCGGTTTGTACCGTTTCTTCGCCTGAACCTTTCTCCTATCGATTCCTCCTATCTTATGAGGCATGGATTATAACCTATGGAGGACTAATGAGTCTAGAACCACCATAGCTATTGAGTGAAGAATAAAAAGAGATTGGTTTTATTCTCATAATCTGTTATATGCATTGTGTTTGTAGGTCAAGACGAGGACATCGTTCCACCGCTATCAGAGACCTACTGCTGTGAGCAGTAGTACTATAGTCGCACGTTCAAGTATTGTTAATGATTCTCATTGTTAACATTCTGTCCCTTGCAAGTAATTAAGTTAACAACATGTTGATTGGAAAATCTATAGGCATTATTGAGCAGTCCATTCTGTTTACTATTGACAATGAATACTAACTTTCTGTTATTTGCAAGATAGCTATAGTGATTCATGACGAACAAATAGAACGTATGAGCATTATGGAACTATGGTATTCCGATATCTCTGGAATCATTCAATCGGTAAAATGTGTTTACCTTTCGTTAATAATTATCAAGAACGTTCGGTTAAACTTAAGTTAACTGCATTAACTCATGTGAATGATGCAATGGTTACTATTAGTACTCTGTTAATTGTAGGTTAACCATGTTAACATATGTGAACGATTAAACAAAGGTGTATATTACTGATTAATAGCGCAAGTGAACCATGTCATTTCTTAATGAATAAAGAGAATTTGTGTTCATCTTCGAAGAATCAGAATAATTGGAAAGTTATGTGAATCCATATGAATCTGAAGTTATTTTGTTGTGTTACATATGAACTCGAAGTTATTCAGAATAAACGCAAAAGTTTAACATCATTATGTGACCCACATAAGAATGTGAATTATTCTATTTTGTTAAGCGCACGGTAATGACATGATATACCAAGAAATGCTCTATTTTATGATATGTTACGTTCTGAATTAATGAATGATTATCCATATATGTAAAAGTATTCATGGCATCCTTAGCACAAGGCCCTTACCCGGGGGTAATAATACCATGGTCTTATGGCCCTTGCCCGGGGGTAATAATACTGTGGTTCAAGTATGTTACAAGATATCTCTTGCCACCGACGGTCTTGTACGGGTGGGTTATGTTTTGCCATCGACGGTCTTGTACGGATGGTACCACCAACGGTCTTGTATGGGTGGGTTATGTTTTGCTATCGACGGTCTTGTACGGATGGTACCACCGACGATCTTATACGAGTGGATTATGTTTTGCCATCGATGGTCTTGTACGGATGGTACCACCGACGGTCTTGTACGGATGGATTATGTTTTACCATCGACGGTCTTGTATGGATGGTACCACCGACGGTCTTGTACGGGTGGGTTATGATCAAGCATGAACTCTGACTTCTGTTTCTGATTCAAGCATAAGTAAGAATATGTATGAATAGGTTTCTATTTATCCGTTCCGTTTATGCTATGTTATAACATGATATGAATTGATCGGTCTTTAAGACCTAATGATTTCTGGTATGGAACAAAGTGTTGTACGGAACTAAGTATTACAATGCGAGTCACCTCTAGAATCCATACAAGCCACCTTTTGAGTCCATATATATGTTCAAGCGCTTAATGCCAACTTTTCAAGGGCTTCATGCCATATGTACAAGGGCTTTATGCCATATGTTTAAGGGCTTCATCCCATATATTCAAGGGCTATATGCCAACATGTGTAAAAGCTTAATGTTAATATGTTCAAGGGCTATCGCCAATCCATTCAAAGGCTTAAAGCCATTATGTTCCAAGATTGGGCCTAAGGCCGTTCTGAAATTAGCACAGAATCAGATTAATTACATGATCTCCGCATTTACATACGCATTGATATGTATTATGATTAAGTTGAATATTGAATCATTTATGTACTATTATTCACTGAGCTTCGCTCACTTTGTGTTATGTCTGTTCTGTAGGTAATTACTTTGGGAGTCCGTCTTAACCCTTGATGCTCACCCTTCAATTGTCAACCTCAATATGCCCAGACTCCCAGACCAAGCCCATGCATTTATGTGAAGTTTTGTTAAGATTTTGGCTTGCACTTTAATTATTTACTTAAGGTTAAAATGTATGTATATACCCCCTTTCTTTACCAATGTTCGGATATACGCTCATTTATATGTATGGGTATGTATATAGATAAATGGCTCTCACGTATGTGATCCTGGCATGTTAGTTTCAGCTCAATGGATGTTATTCTATGTTACTTTGTAATATTAAATGCTTCCGTTCAGGCCCCGTATATTATGTATATCAGGTCATGTGTCCGTATCTGCATAGGTCATGCCTGAACTTTTAGGGGCGAGTTTGGGGCTTGACAGAACGCATAATGTTTTCAAAACTAGATATCATGGTTAGTAGAGGCCGATCTTCAGATCGGGCGAGAGGGGGTGCTTATAGCTGACCTTCCCCAATCGTACCCAAGTTCCCGAGCTGAGGCAACTTTGGTGATGACAGACATGTGGCCTTAGGCAACGAGTCAGGGTTTCCTAAATTCTCCCAAAATAAAATATTTAGGTGGTGACTCTGTATCTGGCAAAGCAGTCCATGTTTGGCACTTCTTTTCTAAAAATCTATTTTCCTCAAAACGATATGCTGGATTTGGACTCTTTGGTTCAGATTAAGAATCGTGACAATTTGAGTCCGAACTGCAGTGAGCCCAATATGAACAGAACGGGGGTCCTCCCCCGGGACGTTCAGGGACGTCTATACAAGTATTCTAAAGAAAAGTTAAAAATAAAATAATTTGAGATTGGCAGTGTTCCATGGTCTGGGAATTGCTTTGCTGTCTTCATCTTCCAAGTGGTAGGCACATTTTCCTGCTAATCCGACCACTTTGTAAGGTCCTTCCCAATTAGGCCCTAACTTGCCATCTCCTGGTACGATGGTGTTTCCCATCACTTTGCACAGTACCCAATCTCTGATTTTGAATTGCCTTGGATGCACCGTCTTGTTATACTTTCTGGACAACTCTTGTTGGTATGAGGTGATGTGAACCAGTACTTTTTCTCTTCTTTCTTTGACGAGGTCGAGCTCCAATGCTACGGCTTCTCCATTCAAGTTTGGATCAAAATTTTCACTTCTAATTGTAGGGAGGCCGACTTCTAATAGGATTACTGCCTCTATGCCATAGGCTAAAGAGAATGGTGTCTTTCCAGTTGATCGCTAAGGTGTGGTATGGTAAGCCCACAGAACATGAGGCAGTTCCTTAGCCCACTTGCATTTTGCTTTTTCTAACCTCTTCTTCAATCCATCCAAGACAACCTTATTTGATGCTTCTTCTTGGCCATTTGCTTGGGGATATGCCGATGTAGAATTGTAGAACTCTATCTTATACTCTTCACAAAAGCCTCTAAAGATTCTGCCGTTGAACTAAGTGCCATTGTCTGAAATTAGAGCCTTTAGTATGCCGAACCGAGTGATGATATTCTGCCAAACAAACTTCTTCACATCTTTCTCCTTTATTGATGCCAATGCTTCTGCTTCCACCCACTTTGTGAAGTAGTTTGTTGCTGCGAGAAATTCGGGTGCTGTTAGAAGTGGTCCTACTATGTCCAAGCCCCACATTGCGATGGGCCATGGGCTGGTCAGAGGTAGGAGCTCTCTGGCTGGCTGATGTATTTGGTGTGTGAACTTTTGACATTTCTCGCACTTCTTCACATACTTCTCCGAGTCTGCCTGTATGTATGGCCACCAGTATCCTTGCGAAGTGGCTCTGTAAGCTGACGACCTTCCTCCTTGGTGGCTTCCGCACACACCTTCGTGTATCTCGAACAAGAATGCTTCCACTTTGCTGGGGTCAACACACTTTAGATAAGGTCCTGAGAATGACTTTTTGTACAATGCCATAGACGGGGAGAGCCAAAATCGCTGTGACTTTGCTCTAATTTTGTTGGCTTCTTTCTTTTCTTCCGGTAAGACGCCGTCTTTTAAGAACAGCATGATGGGATCCATCCATTAGGGGCCTAGTTCGGCGCAACATACCTCTTCTGCTTCGGGGTCTTCAATGCTTGGTCTTGGTAGGTAGTCGATTAGCAGCGGATGAGGGATGGATGTATCTGCCATTGAAGCAAAGCCTGCTAGTTCGTATGCTCTATTGTTTTCCTCCCTGCCAATCTGTTCTATCCTTACTACTTCAAATTTCTTGATCTCTTTTCTGACTAAGTCTTGGTACTTAGCCATCATGTCATCCTTTGCTTCGTAGTCGCCTGAAATTTAGTTTACCACCAGTTGAGAGTCGCTGTAAACCATTAGCTCGGTGGCTTTCATATAGAATGCTGATTTGAGACCTGCAAAAAGCGCTTCATACTCCGCTTCATTGTTTGATGCTGAGAAGCCAAGGTTAACTGTTTGCTCCACAACTAGGCCGTCTGGTGAGATGAGGACTTTGTCAAGTCCTGCGCCATGCCGGTTGGATGCTCCATCTACGAAGAGCTTCCACATCTCTCCAACGAACAACTTCCAGCAAGTGGAGGGGTCAGATGATGCCAAGGGGTCAAGAATGTCGCTGGTGTTTTCTTCAAGGTCCATGCTTGCTGCTTGCCTCTCGCTATCTGATTATACCAAGTCTTTATTTGTTGGTGAGTCTTGGCTTGGTGTAGCATGGTTCGCTTTTTCCTTGCTTTCTTTACTCTGGTCTGCCTTGGGGTCTGACTGAGTATCCTGCACCAGGGGTTGCACTATTCCGGCGTCAACTTCTATCCCTAGTTTGGTTGTGGCAGTCAGGTTGACTGGGCAGATATGAAGACTTCCTGGGATAAATTCTGCGACAAAGTCTGCCAAAGCTTGGGCCTTTATCGCGGTTCTGGATTGGAACTTGATGTTGAATTGTCCCAACTCTACTGCCCACTTCAAGATTTGTCCAGAAAAGTTCGCCCTCTCAAACAAAGCTTTTAATGGGAAAGCTATGAGGACGACTATGGTGTGGGCGTGAAAGTAATGCGACAACTTCCTTGAGGCCATCATCAAGGCCATGGCCAATTTTTCCAGTGGCAAGTACCTTGTTTCAGCGCCCAGCAATGTCTTACTGACATAAAAGATGGGAAGATGTTGGATTCCTTCCGCACGGACCAACACTGCGCTAATTGCGTGCTGAGAGATTGCCAGGTACAAAAAGAGTTCTTCTCTAGGTATTGGGGTGACAAGCAGTAGTGGAGAAAACATGTATTCTGTCAAGTTTTCCAAAGCGCGGTCGCATTCTTCGTCCCACGCGAACTTGGCTTTTAATGCTTGAAAAAATGGTCGTAGTCTGTCTAACGACTGGCTAATGAATCGGTTGAGTGCAGCTGCCATGCCGGTGAGATGCTGCACTTCGATTACTGAGTTAGGCCTCTCCAGATCCTGAATAGCTTTGATCTGGGAGGGGTCTGCCTCTATACCCCGGTTGGTCACCAGGAAGCCCAGGAATTTTCCAGATCCTACACCGAACACGCACTTAGACGAATTAAGGCGCAACTTGTGCCTCTTCAGAATCTAGAACATCTCACCTAGGTCCCTTAGATGGTCATTCTTATCCTTGCTCTTGACCACCATGTCGTCGATGTAAGCCTCCATTGTTCTGCCTAACAACGGCTCAAACATCTTGGTGACCATTCTCTGGAATGTTGCCCCTGCGTTCTTTAGGCCAAAGGGCATGACCTTGTAGCAATACAGTCCTCTTGGAGTTGTAAAGGACGTGACCTCCTGGTCTGGTTTGTACATGGTGATCTGATGATAACCTATGTACGTATCAAGAAAGCTAAATCAGTTGTGCGTCATCGTTAGGTCTACCAGATTTCCTTTGGGCATGCTTTGTTAACTGTCTTATAGTCAACGCAGACACGCCATTTACCATTCTTCTTTGGCACCACGATTGTATTGGAAATCCATCTGGGGTAGTGCACCTCTCTGATAGCTCCTGCCTCTAGCAGATTTCCCACTTCTTCTGCCACTATCTCGGCGTGGTGGAGTGTCGATCTGTGAGTGCGCTAAATGATTGGTCTGGCGGATGGGTGGACATTGAGTTGGTAACAGATGAAGTTTAGATCAATGTCTGGCATGTCGTAGGGTGTCCAGGCGAACACTTCGATGTTAGAGGTCAAGAATTCCAAGACCTCTAATCTCTCAGTGCTGGACAATGACGAACCAAGCAAAAAGAACTTATCTGGGTTCTTTTCATCTATTCTTACCTCTACCAAGCCTTTCACCGCTTTTTGATCAGCTGCTTTGCCGACATCTGCGAACAGTTCATTGCTCTCAGGTTCTTCCACCGAATGAACATATCTCTTGGCAGCGCGGCTGCCATTAACCGTGACAAAGCATTGCTTGGACATAATTTGGTCTCCAAAGACCTCTTCAATTACCTCGGCTTCGTTGGAGAATCGCATTACTTGATGGTAGGATGAAGCTACCGCCCGCATGGCATGCAGCCATGTTCTTCCCAAGATTATGTTGTAAGTGGAAGGGACTTTCAACAACCAAAATTCCACTTGTTTTGTCACGTTTCCTGCCCTGACTGGAAGGATAATCTTGCCGACTGGCCACTTTGGCATTGAGTTGAATCCGATCCGGGGGGATACAGTTGGTGCCAAGTCCTTATCCTCCAATTTTAGTTGTTTGAAGGTGTCGCAGTACATTATCTCACACGAACTACCTTGGTCTATCAAAATCCGCTTGATGTCGTAATCCTTGACGTGGAGAGTGACGACCAGCGTATCGTTGTGAGGGCAGTATATCCTTGCCAAGTCTCTGTCTGAAAAAGAGATGACATTGGTGGCCTCTGTTCTTCCTTTCTTGATTGTGGGTTGTGCACTTAGAACCTCCCTTAAGTGCTCAGCCTTTTTGATCATGCCCCTGAGCTCACATACGCGCTCAGGTTCGCATACCCCATGTATTACGTTTATCACGCCTTGAGGTGGGGCATCGATTGGCATTCCGTTCGGGTGGTTGTCATTCTGGGGGGCTGGCTGCGCCCCTCCTTTAATGTATTTGTCCAGGTGACCGGCTGCCACTAACTCCTCTAGATGCTGTCTCAATGGTGTACAATTTTCAGTACGGTGCCCCTTTTCTTTATGGAAGGTGCACCGTGATCTTTTGTCGTAATCCTTTTGAGCCTCTCCTAGCTTGGCAGGCCATCTGACAAAAGGTTCATCGTGTATCTCGCTTAGAATCTGGTAGATTGGCTTTTTGAATACCGTGGTAAGGGCAGTGCGGACTCTCAACCATCTTTTATCCTGGTCTTCTCCGTTGTCCCGCCTGCCTCGTCCGTTTTTGTTCGGACGTTCTACCGCGTTGACCTTTGCCGCGGTCTTTTTATCTGGTACTGTGGTTGTGCTAGACTTTGCTTTAGCACGGGCGCCATCTTCCTGTACCCGAATGTGTTGGTGCACTCTCTCCATTAGGGCCTCCATCGTAAGAGGTGGTGTCATAGTGATTGAGTCCCTTAGTCTGTTCCCGACTGGAAGGGCTCTTTTGTACTATGCGATGGCGAGATTGGTGGGGTAGTCCCCAATCTGGTTGAAGGTCTCCCAGTAGCGGCTATTGTAGGATCTTAATGTCTCTTTTTCGTCCATGTCGATGGAGGGCAATTGATCAATCTCCACCGAGGTTTTGGTGTTCGTCCTGAACCTTGTTACGAATGCCTCCGCCAATTGCGCCCAGGAGGCTATGTTATCTTCTGGAAGTTTTTTGAACCAAGTCAAGCTTAGGTCGCCAAGGCTTGATGGGAAGAGGATGCACATCAAAGCCTCGTTTCGCCGATATACCGCCATAACCTGGCGGAAGTGACTCAGGTGCATATAGGGATCTGTCTTTCCTTCGTACGTGGTGAATTTGGGCTGCAGGAAGCCTGAAGGTAGGGGCGTGTTTTCGATTGTCGGAACGAATGGCGAGGTCTGCAGCCTCGCTAATGCTTTGTCCGTTGGTTCGTAGGCAGGGCGTGGTAATGGCATTCCAACCTCGACGTTTCCATGCGTCCAAGGAGCCAACCGCTGAAGGGCAGATACTCTGCGAAGGTCGCGTGCCCTGGTATCCTCTTTCCATCATGCCCTCTCTTCTAGCACGGTTCGTAAGTTGGACGATCTAGGCATCTCCGTCTGCCTAGATAATGTTTGGTGCCTGCGTGAGGGCCGATAGGTGCTCCCCTCAGTATACGACCTTTCAGTCCTCGTTCTCTCAGACCTGGAGCAACGAGTCTTGAAGGTTCTGGATTGAGTATCGTTTGTCTTGAGGCTTTTACTCTCTGCTTGTGATGGTGTGGTATGCCTACCACGGTCTTCTGAGTGGCGAGGGGGCATCTTGCTTTTGCGCCCCTCTCCTGTCGCCACTCATTTTCCCTTCATCTGGCGCTTCATAATCTCCATGTCCGCCGCCATCCGTCGTATCAATTCATCCTGCTCCTTCACGCGGTCCTCCAGAACTTGAGGATCAATCCTCCGCCTTTGTCTGTCAGGACTTTGTGAACGAGAGTGACGGGGGCTGTTATTCCGCCTCCCCCTAGCATCCCTCCTGGGGTTATGTCGTTGGGGCTCCAAGTCTGCCACGGGAGGGACAGGAGGCAAACCTTCGCGCCTCCCACCTCCTTCTGAGGTTTGTCCATCAATGGCGGACTGCGGCAAATCTTCGTTGTGCGCCATTACCTTTTATTAGCAAGGAAAACTTAATCAAGAGGTTTTGTTCGTTCTGTTTGTTCCCACAGACGGCGCCAATTGTACGGGAAAGAAATAAACCTTCTCCTATAATCTTGTTGATCAAGATTGCACTCCTCTGTACGTCGTTGCTTTACTCCCTGAAAACACAAACGTGAGCTAGCCGGCGGGTGTGTGCCGGATACCTCTCCAATGCCTAAGTCAGCAAAATAGACAAATACACAAAAAACTCTGTGTATTCGAGAATTAAAGTTGTGTTACCTCTCCATAAGTGATGTTATGAGCTTTTATAGGTTTCGCGTGGCACAATCCTAGTAGGACTCTTATTCCTCAATGTAGAATCCTCCTAGGAGTTACATTCCTAAAAGATAATACTTATCCTTTAATATCCCCCTCACTGCTTAACCCAAGTGAGATGGCTTTACCATGGTCGGATTCCAATATGACCGAGGTAAGCATGGCTATGCTGAGCCGCAGAGTAGACCGAACTATAGCTAGTTTGGTTCTTCCTTTCACTGCTCTTACCTCGGTTCCTCCTGTACAATCCACTGCATGATTAGACCGAGCTAACAATTAGCATGGTTCTAACCGAGCTAGCTATTAGCATGGTTCTGACCGAGCGGGCTGCACTATGCCACGACCGGGCTAACTCTGAGTGTGGCAGCCTGGTGACCGAACTATCTGCAGTGCTCTCCTGGACCGAGATAACAATAGGCTCTCTAGGACTGGACTAACTTTAAGGCATTTTTTCTCAGCCCTACGTACTGTGGCCCATAACGGCCCATTACCCAGCTCGACCCAATTTTCATATAAATTACCCTCTCATTTCAAATAAAGATAATTGAAAATACCATTGTTCAATTTCAAAGGCAAAATATTTGATTTGATAAATTATAAACTAATTTGACAAAAATACATGTTAAAAAAATATTTTTTAATTTTTAAAAATAATTTCTATCCACTAAAGGTAAAATTATGTAAAATTGATAAATTTTGTAGACATTTATTTTTTGTTTTACCAAATTAATTTTTATTATGAGTTTGGATGATGATCATGTAATGGGTGGTTGCTAAGCTTTTAATATATAATCAATATATTTAGGCCTCATTTAGCAAGTGGTTTTTTTAGCCAAAAAGTTAAAAAAAAAAAACTACCAAAAAAGCCAAAAAGCTAACAGCCTATACAAAGAGTCAAAGATTCTTTTTTCCTTACTTTTTGCACATCTTTTCATAAAAAGCCAAAAATTCATCCCAAACATACTAGTTTTTTTTACATCATATTTTAGTCAAAAAGTCAAAAAATTACTTAAAAAAACATGTTCCCAAATGACGCCTTAATATATGAAATGGTTTTTGTTTTGGATTTTTTCATTTAATGGATTAGTTTAATAATGATATCAAAATTGTCGTCATATTTGACTTTTGGAAAAATAAAAATTAATTTAATGATAATAAAAATAACCACACATTACTTGATCATCATCTAAATACATAATAAAAATTAATTTGATAAAAAAATAAATAAATTAATGTCTAAAAGATTTATCAATTTTACATATAATTTTATCTTTAGCAGGTAGAAATAAATTTTAAAACTTCAAAAATATTTTTTGACATTTATTTTTGTCAAATTAGTTTATATTTTATCAAATTGACAATTTTATCCTTGAAATTGAGTAATGACATCTTCAATTGTCTTTATTTAGAACAAGATTTAAAATTTACGGTCAAATGTGTCATAATTGAAAAATTAAAAATCAAAATGACATAAGACCTAAACAATAAGAACCGTCAGTGTAATTTGACATTTTAATTGACTGAGAGATTTTCTTTAAAACATAGTAGAAGATAAAGTTTATGATGAATTTAAGAATAATATATATAGACCAAGGTATTTGGAGCGTTACTTTTTTGTTTTGTTTTATTTATTTATTTATTTTACAAACTTATTTATAAGCAATTTGATACTTGTCTTAATTTAGTTATTACCATTCTAATTGCATAAATTCTGGCTTTAAATTTTTAAAAATGTATCAATTTAGTTCAGTCCATAATACTGACTAAAATCTATCGGTGAAATAATGTGTTCATTGTTTTCAAAATGATTAAGGAGCTGAAATATAATTTGAAATGACTCATTTCTTTTTGAATGGATCATTTTATTCTTGATTTCAATATGCTTTCTTAATGAATGCTATCTTTTGGACTAAATAATGTAAAAATTTTAAAAATTGATATAATTGAAACTGTCAAATTGACTCTAAAGGCAAATTACAAGGACTATAGGTATAATTTTCCCTTGTTTTTGGCTAACTTTTATTGTATATGGCTTTGTTTGGAAAGGAGACATAATTGGATGTGTTATTGAGCTTTGGTGAGCTCACCACGTGATCCACTTTAACGATCCAAATAATTCATTTTATAAAGAGCCCTCCAAATAAATTATCCACACAAAAATAAGGTTAATTGAATAATTGAAATCATGTAATCCTATTATATTTGTCTTTAAAATAATAAAAGATTTATTTTTAAAATATAATTACAGTCAATTTTTTAAAGATAAAAGGTATTTAATCACCATTGATTGTCTTCAATGACGTCTTGACTGAGAGAGATAGAAGAGGGTGTGAAGGGAGACAGGGAAGAGGGTGTGAAGAGAGAGGTTTGAGGCGTTTTTTAAACGTCTTCTATCTACAAAACGGTACCGTTTTACCTAACAACAAAGGCGACGTTTAAAAAATACCGTTAATTATAAAAAAGGTGACGTTTAATTAAACGCCGTTAATTAAACGCCGTTAATTAAACGCCGTTAAATCCTCATTTTCCTGTAGTGTTTATAATTGGTCTGTTTTCTTTTTCGCGTGTGTTTTGTTATTAAAATTTAAAAATATCATAACTTTAAATTTTACTTGTCCATTTTTATAAAATTAATATTTTAAATTTTTTAAAGATATTTAAAATAAGATTAATGATGAATATAAAACAGATATCACAATTTTAAATTTTACTTGTCCATTTTTTCGTGTGGATGATGATTTTTTATCTCACAACTAAATATATGTCTTTGTCGAGATCTAAAGAACTTAGCTAGAAAGCACACATCATAATAGATTAAGTCAAACATCTACGCAAAAGGAGACAAGAAATATCATGGTGGCTCGTCTGCTCGGAACACTCCGACAATCAAGTCAGTCAACTTATCTCTCATAAATATCGACACAAAATAATCCTATTTCAGAACATACCTTAGATCCACAAGTATATAATAATTAACGTCTAACTTTCCCTAGAAGTCTTACTTCATCGGAATATATCCTTTACAATGATATCACTTATCCAAGGCTCCTCTTATTTGGATTAAAATTAACCCTCTCAAGAGTCCAACCTTACCCAAACAGAGAGTCTGTCACCATTTAGGACTCTAGTCCTTCATTTGAATATCTCGGATTTAGATGTGGTTGGACCACATCTCGGCCAATCAGAATCATCCACGTGGCACTTCCGCTAACCACCTAGGCCATGTGGACAACTCAAAATTATGTCCTCACAATATATATATATATATATATATATAAGAATCAATAGCATTAAAAGGGTAATAAGTTTATAGGACCAAATCTATTACTGCGTTTAGTTCATGAATTTAGGTAAGAATTTAAAAAGAGAAATAGAAAAGATATGTGAAATATAAATATATTTTACTTACATTTCACATACATTTTTTTCTTTCTCTTTTCAAATTTCTTCCAAAATTCATAAACCAAATACAACTTTCTGAAATTATGAAATTCATGAACAAACAATCAATATCATCTTCCGAAGCATCAAAGAAGTGGAAACTACTAATGCTGTGTTTGGTTGTAAGATTTGAGAATAGTTTTGAAAAAGGAAAAAGAAAATGTGTGTAAAACTAAGTGAAATGTAAGTATATTTTATTCGCATTTCAATTATATATATATTTTTTCCTTTCTAAAATCTTTCCTAAATTTTCCAACCAAAACAGCATAAATCTATGATAGTGGCTGAAGACAATAACATCCGGTCCAAAAGAATTATGTTGCTCAAGAATTATATTAACGTTTCGTCTATTTTGTCAAATATTTTTTTAAATAATATTTTATTTATTTTTTTATTATTTGGCTGAATAAAAAGTAAATAAAATATTTAACGTAAAATATTTTTCAATATAAAGCATAAAATGATTTATATTTAAAATTCCATAAATTGTTATTATAGTTTTCTTCTCATTATGGCCGATACCACTCGACATATATACTTATCGAGTCTCACCGTTTTTATACACACAGAATGTCTTTGTTCTCTCTCTCTACATATATATACCTAGACATATTATTAAGTTTCATTGTTTTCATGCACATTGAAAATTTTTTGTTCTCTCTTTACATATATATACATAGTATGGTTGAACAATTGATTGAAATTAGATTTTGAGATTGTTATTTTTGTTGCATTAATCTTTGTCTTATTTTATTTTTGAGTAATGATATACAGACAAAATTTATATACTAATATATATACTAATATATATATTTTTGTTGCATTAATCTTTGTCTTATTTTATTTTTGAGTAATGATATACAGACAAAATTTATATATATATATATATATATAATGATGTATTACATTTATATCCACTCATTGAAAATCAAAATTTCTATTTCTATAATTCACAATTGTAAAGGTGTCATTATCACATCATTTATGTTCAATTTTACAAAAAAAATATGTAAGAATATCATTTTATTTATTCATTTAATTTTAAGGTTTATTCTATAATTGATTCTTTATTAAGATTTTTGTCATAGAAAATATTTGAAGTATTAAGCAAACACCGGAAATGTGATGTCTCGAATCTTAAACTTGATTTGAACTGCTCATTCTGATTTGTTATTATTGCTCTTGAAAATCGTATGCATTGAGTTATACCTTAGTGATCATCATCCGAATTGTCTTTTATTTTCTTTAATGTTTCATCGAGTTAGATTTTCAAAATCTCGAGCATAAGAACGAAAAATCAGAGTGTAGGTGGTTGGTTCTTAGGTGAAACCACTCGTGTGGAAGTAAGGGATATGAGAGTTCTCTGGATAGAAAACCGCTTGTGTGGATTTTAGATTCCGCTCGTGCGGAAATTGGAGGATTTCGTAAGTTTTCATTGCATTTAACCGCTCGTGCGAATGCTCTCGTCTAGACTTCGATTTTTTTGCCTCTTTTCATTAAAACCACTCTCTCTCTGTCTCTCTAGACCAATTTTCCTCTTCATTCTCTCTAAAAACCTAAAGAAACTCTACAATTTCTTGATCTAAACCTAATGAAATGAGAATCTTACCATAATTCTTTTGACCAAAGTGAAGAGACTGTTGAGCGCGTTGTTTTGACTATAGTGATCGTCTATCTAGCGAACTTGAAATTTTGAAATTAACCTTTGAGGGAGGGATTTTCTTAACTTAATACATATATTTTAGCAATATTATGTGCTATTTTAATAGTTAGAATTATTTAGAAGATTAGGATTTTATTAATATTGTTATTAATGAATAAATTAGGGAAATTCTCAAATATTTATCAAACTTTTCAATTGTTTTCCTTATGATTGACCCATGACATGTGAGTTGGAGAAATTTACACTTTAAATGAGAAATTCCTAAATTTTCGAAAATCCTATAAATGGTAGAAATTAAGAATGTAACTTGTGCATGTGAAATTCATGTAAATTCTTGGAAAATTATAAATGTTTGGAAGGCATTGAAAAATGATGAGATTACTGAAAATCATGCTTTATTTCGAAACTATTGAGAATTGTGAATTATGCTCTATATATTACCTTAATGAAATATTTTAATAGAGATAATTATTTTGGCAATCAATGAGGATTGCATTAACTTGTTGCAGAGTTAATATGGAAATTAGGAAAATCGAACATTTGGAAAAGCATGCATAGCATAGCATTGACATACTCATTATTTCATAATTTTATCTTCTATCACAATTGAGAAATACATTATAATTGGTTTGTTGAGAACCTTAGAAAAATGTTGACAAATGGGATAAATGTTTTGGTAAATCTGGTTAGGATGTGTGGATTTGATTTGAGAATTAAGTTAGTTGCTTGATGTCCATGGTAAAAAGTCCTAGAACATGTGCAGAGTAGGTTCTAATTTTTTTTTAATTTTTTTGGATTAATAGTAGGTAAAATGGGATATTTGGTAGTGCTTTGAGAGACTACTAGCAAACACGTACCTAGAGATTTCCAATGTTATATTTACCGGCCAATGTTTTGATAATTTTTTTTTTGAATCGTTTATGATTTTGGAAAGTGCATGGTATGAATTTTTGGAACCAAAACATATATTTTGAGTATGGCACATCATTACATATCATGATCATGATAATTTTAAAACTCATACACTTTGTTAAGATTATCTCTGTTGGGCTATATATGCTCATCCATATGTAGAAACTATTTTCAGGTGTTGATGGTGTACCTCCTGTAACGTCCCAAAATAATAACGACAACTCATCTCATAATATCTAATAGAAAATATAAACATGTGAAATATTAACCTTTTATTTATATTCTTTACCGTACAAAAGATGACATATGCATACATTCATAAATCCTAAATTCTGAATCTATAGCATATGTCATATATGAGTAAACTGAAATAAAAGGTAATACAGATAAGTTTATACCCTAATAACTACATATTTTCAAGACATTGCTTGGTTACAACAAGATGGATCAAGTCCAAACAATTAAAAAGTCCGAGACTTGTGCAAAATATAATTATAACAATCAAAACTATCTTCTACCGATAGTCTAAAATAAATATTTATGCTCTACAGATAAATTTTCCAACAATAGATAAAATTTCATAAATTTTGAAGTGGAATGATAATAAATATCCAACTACTCTCTCATCATCAACAAATACATTTTTCATATCTTTTCAAAACCCAACATCATTCTCTTTTCTTTCATGTAACAACACCAATGATTTTTCATACAAACCTCCTTTATTTTCCAAATCACATCTAAGAAAAGAGTTCCTAACACAACCCAATAATATACACACTTCCACAACTCTTGTCAAAGATTTATTTGAAAAACTCCTTTTATATTTCAAAATCAAACCCTGGATTTAACTCAAAATTCCCAAATCACTAACCCCTTCAAAGAGCAAATGGCCAAGCTAAGAAACGTACTAAAGGTTGAAAAAATTCCTATCTCAAATTTAGAAGAAAACAAGAGTTGAAGTTTGATTGAGCCAAAAACAAGATCCTTTTCGATTAAAATAAAACTTTTGATGGGTTCTACCTTTCTCTGCAAGGAACTATGATGGAGATATCAAAGGGTGAGAGTACAAGAACTAGAGAAAGAAGGTGAAGAAATTAGGATTAAAGGTGTTTTAGAGAGAGAGAGAGAGAGAGAGAGAGAGAGGGATGAAAAAATGATTTAAAAACCCCTTTCCCTGAACTGATATACGGATAAACTGCTCGAGTGACCAAACTACAGCTCAAGCGTCAAACACAATAAGTAAGACCGCTCAAGAAACCAAAACACCGCTCAAGCGTACAATGACCCATTCCTAGAAGTTTTGCAAATTGCAGAGACCACACTTGAGTGTAAGAAAGACCGCTCGAGGGAAGATATCCTACTCCCATAAGTATTGCAGACTTGCAAAAATACTGAGAGATCTCAAAGACCGCTCGAGTAACCAAAACACTGCTCAAGCGAACCAGAAGAAAATTGGACAACAACTCTTTTAAAAAACTAACTCCTAACATATTTCAAACATAACCATCAACTCAACCCAACTACCAACAAGATGATAAAGGACATAAACAACAACTAAAGGAACAGAATTCCGAATCTAAGAGCGTGAAATGAGTCGGGTCTAAGCCGGAACCGTTATATCTCCGCTGAGATGAAGGCATGGAGGATTTTGGAGTATAAAGCTCATTTTGTTTCTTTCATGTAAAAGCCAAAGGGCTTATATATATATTTGGGTTTAAACCATCTATTGTTGTGATAGGGCAAGGCCTGTGAAATTTGTAAGGCTTTAGAGCATATAATTGGATATTATTTATTTTCATATTTTGTACATTACATGCTATAGATTCAAACTTTAGAATTGTGAATGTATAACCACACGTAATCATATTTTGTAAATCTCGAGATAAAACATTTGAATGAAATACAATGAAATAGAGATTTATTATGATAGTGACTACTGATCCATGTTGAGTTAATTTATGACTTCCGCATGTATAATTCCTATTGATTAATGAGAACTAATAATGAATGTGGTTTCGATTTGATAAATAGGGTTTTAAAAAATTGAGAGCATTACATGAAAATAAAAATAAAAAATTATTTTTGGACAAAATCATCATCTTACATGATACAGCGAAACAAACGAAATCTAAATGAGCAAATTTCAAAAGAATTATATAGCTCGAGAAATTTTAAAGGTAATAATTTCACACAGTGAAGTCTCACGGTGTGTTTTATTGTCTTTTAATTCCCATTTTTACTAATTTCATTGAAAAATATAATTAACACAACTTAATAGTCTTATAAGGTTAGACTTTGCTGTAAAGATTAAATAAATAATTTTAACATGAAAATGGTGATTAAAGCAGAAAGATTGTTAACTGTTTTATTTAACAAACTTATATCCCAATTTTTAATTGTTTTTTGGTCAATATAATTACACATAAATTATAAGCTCACATAATTAGACTTTAGTATTGGAATAAACTAGTCTTCTTTTCCATACCATGCACGAGTTGTGTTTTAAATTTTATCTTATTTAATTTTAGTTTTAACATTTATTTTGGTAAGTTAATTAAAATTAGAATTAAACTAAGTTTGAAAATTTTATATTAGTAAATAAATCCATTTAAATTATCTATCTAATCATAACATTGCATTTTGTGAGGGGTTTTTTTTTTTTAGTCAATTTTTTGTGTTGACCCAAACAAAAAACTTGGGGATGTAAACATAAATTTCAGAACATAAACCTTACACTTTGGATCATTTACCATGTGTATTCTCAAGAAATCAAGACAAAATGACATATCTGAATCCATTGATGAACGGTTAAACGGAAGCGTGATTATCAATGAACTCTTTGTTATTGATTATGTTATTGCCTTCTAATCCTTTCCCCTTTGGTGCCTTATGTTTCTCCTTGAGAGGATTTAGAAAGAAAAATGGCAGTGTTCTTATTTTTTCCACTTGAGAAGGAATAGGGACCATAACCTTTTAAAGGTTGTAATTGGTTTTCAAAACTGAAAGGTTGTATCATAATATACACCATGAGTTATAACAAAGTCATAATTTTTACATTATAGAACTTTTTGTTCTTTTTATTTTCTTCAGAAAAAATATTTAGATACAAGTATAATTCATGATTTTTGATAAATTTGATTAACACAAATGATGATTTGATTTCAAGTTGAGAATACACTTTTTTTTTTTTTTTTTGTATATAACTTGTAAAGAAATTATTTTTATAAGCCTTTTATATATAATTACACACAATGATAAAAAAAATTTCATCAACTACTAACAACTTTATTAATTTTTTATTTTAAAAATAAATTTTTGTACATCACACAAGTCACATATTAATTTTAATAATTAAAATATTATATTTTTTCATAATTTTTTAATTTTACTGTGCAGTTATTTCCGAGTAAAATAATAAAACTTTGAGATATATATATATATATATATATTTCCAAGGCCATACATATTTTTCCGTGAAAAATTTATGCCTTTATTCTCACATCTTCGTTTCTCTCTTTCCAGAAGTTATTGGTTCCAACGGTTTTGTGATTGATTGACGAGATTTATAATTTTAAATTAGATGATTGAAAAATAGAATAAGACATATGCCTCGTTTGGAAAATGAGTTAAAAGTTACTTTTTAACTTTTAACTTATTTTAGATTATATCACCTCTTACATTTTTTACTTATAAAAAGATATAAAAGTTTAAAAAAAAAAACTAAAAAATTAATTTTTAATCAACTTCTCAAAACACTCCATAATAAATTATGATTAATAAAAAATACCACTAGGTGATGCCCAAGAGCGCCAAATAATTTTTCCTTTCTTACATATTTGACAACTCATTTATGTCAAACCTTTCATCTTTATCTCTCTCTCTTAATCCAGCCATGCATAAGGAATCTTCTGCATTTCTTGAATTTCAAGACTTCTCTTCGGGCATTGGTTGAGACTAAACTTGTCTCCCTTAGCAATCGGGGTTTCACCTGATTTACAATTTTGCATGTCCTTTATTGATGCTATTGCTTCGATATAGCTCCTTTGTGATAATCCCAGAATACCCCGAGAACGATCTCGGTGTATTTCGATTCCTAATACAAAGGAAGCATCACCAAGATCTTTCATTTCAAAATTCTTAGATAGAAATCTCTTGGTGTCATGCAATACGTTTATATCGTTTGTGGCAAGCAATATGTCGTCAACATATAAAACCAAAAATATGTGTTTACTCCCATTGAACTTGTGATACACACATTCATCAACAACGTTAGTTTCAAAACCATACGAAGTGAGAATTTGATGAAATTTGAAGTACCACTGATGAGAAGCTTGTTTGAGTCCATAGATGGATTTAGTCAATTTGCAAACCATATTCTTTGGGTCTCCTGACACAAAGTTTTCTGGCTGCACCATATAAATTGTTTCTTTAATGTCACCATTAAGAAAAGCTGTTTTGACATCCATCTGATGCAACTCAAGATCAAAATATGCAACAAGCGCCATAATTGTCCTAAAAGAATCTTTCGAAGAAACTGGAGAGAAAGTTTCTTTAAAGTCAATTCCTTCTTTTTGAGTAAAGCCTTTGGCTACAAGACGTGCCTTATACCTCTCCACATTACCATTTGAATCCCTTTTGGTTTTAAATATCCATTTACAACCTATACGGGCTTCGCACCAACTGGTAATGAGACAAGTTCCCAAACTTTATTGTCTTGCATAGACTTATATTCTTCATTCATGGCTTCTATCCACTTATGAGAGTTGGAACTTTCCATGGCTTGACGAAAGTTAATTGGATCATCTTTCGACATTCTATTTTCTATCTCCTGTTCCTGGAGATATACAATATAATCATCTGAAAATGCAAATCTCCTTTCTCTGGTGGATCGCCTTAATGGCACAGATTCTTGAGGTTGAGGTTGTAGAGTTTGTTCCTGAGGAACAATTACCTCATCTTGAATAAGTTACCAAACAGATAATCTCTAAATAAGTTAATTTAATGACAACATCTCAAGATACCTAGCACAACATTAATACCAAGCCTTTGGGTAGTGATATTAACTGTAAGTGGTATTCTTGTTGTAATGATCAAACATTGACAATAAGTTATGTCAAATAACAAATCCATCTTTTGATGGATTTATTATTCACATTAGGTTTCCTTGACAATTGGCACATGTTAATCACCACAAAATATGTGTGTAATTCTGCCAAGTCTTAAACATGTCTTTGAACCGATAAATACCCGCATGAGATACACAGACATGAACTTCAAAACATTCCATATAAAACAATCTAGACAAGAGAGAGCTCCTGTTGTTATTGGAATATAAAACTGCAGACTTATTGTCACAATATAACTTAAGTGGTCTTGCAGTGCCTTATACCTCTCCACATTACCATTTGAATCCCTTTTGGTTTGAAATATCCATTTACAACCTACGGGATTCGCACCAACTGGTAATGAGACAAGTTCCCAAACTTTATTGTCTTGCATAGACTTATATTCTTCATTCAAGAAAAAAAAAAATAAAATTAGTCGTTCAATTTTATTTTGAGTTGTAGTGGTAAGCATTACTACGGCCGGCTGGGTTGGGGCAAGGCTATAAAAAAACAAGTCCCATATCCAACCCCAGGCCAACATACATGAACACTAAAAATGTATAAGACGGTAAAAACTTAAATTAGATTTAAAAAAAAATATTACAAAATTAAACATTAATAAATTTGTAATATAAATAAAACTACATAAATTATATATGTACTATACAAACTAATGTATAATAATTGAGCCAAACTAGGCTTCAATGTCTAATTTCAGACCCGGTCCCTTTAATAAACCTGCTAACAAATTCAACCTAACTTGACTCTATAGAATGAAACATATATATATAAAAGCATTAGAAAAAAATTGTGCATGTGGGGCAGTCCATCATATTCGTACTTGTTCTTAAGTTACACTCATATCACTTTGATTATCTCTAAATGTTGTTACCAATAACTCTCCGGGTACATTAATTATACTATACACTTTTCTATATATAACATTAGTGATGAGTTGATTGTAATATTTCGTGTGCACATTTTTTGTACCAATTTTAATCGATTTCACTAAATGCAATAACTACTAATATTGCTTCCCTCATAGCCTCTCTTCCATTCACACATTCACAAGAAAGTCATTTTCCATATCAAAATTATGAATATTTTCCTAGAATAAATTAAATCATCCAACAAATTGTAAACATAAATTTCAGAACATAAACCTTACACTTTGGATCATTTACCATGTGTATTATCAAGAAATCAAGACAAAATGACATACCTGAATCCATCGATGAACGGTTAAACGGAAGCGTCTGATTGTCAATAAAACCTTAATATTGACTTTGTTAGAGCCTTCTAATCCTTTCCCTT